>JAADVV010000057.1:0-32189 GCA_023335905.1 Pythium pyrilobum | reverse complement strand
GACCTGGAACGAGATCTTGGCGCGCTCGAGGATGAAGAGCTCGTCGTCATTGGCGAGCGGCAGCAGCTTGCCCTCGTCCGAGAAGAGCTGCGGCTTGAACGACATGATAGCTACTGTATGCTACACTCACGACCTGCCTGCTTCACTGACCAGTGTGAGTGATGCACGCAGGACGGAAGACGCAGAGGCCGAATACAGCGCCGCCGCCTTGGGGAGGTGTATTTCGGGCGTCCCGTCCGAATCCGTCCGATGAGAGCGAACCCATTGAGCTCCTCGTGGTATACTGTCGCTTACTGTACTGCACTACCGGCTGCCTGCGCCTCGTCACATGTTTGCTGTTGCGGAGATGGAACGGACATGATGGAGATTGGCGTGCAGCGGCATCTACGATATATATTTAAATCCGGTTGCAGGATGATGGAGAGAGAACACGTGGGAGGGGAAGAGGAAGAGAAGAAGGGGCTCTATTTCTTCTTGCCCTTGCTCTTGCTCTTCTTGCCGCCGCCGTTCTGCTGTTGCAGCTTGGCGGCCTCCTCTTCTTCCCGGATGAGATCGTCCGCGAGCTGCTGCGGCGACCGGAACGTGGCCGCGAGGTTGAAGTTACCGCCCACGGGCGCGGACTGCACGCGCGAGCTGAAGCGGCGCTCGACGCCCTGGTTCTCTGACGTGTCCCACAGTGCCAGCACGCCCTTGGAGCCGCCGACGCCGAGCATGAACGGCGAGTCCTGGTAGAACGACATGGCGAACAGCTCACCCTACAGAATCAAACACCACAGTCAGTCACCCGAAAACCAACCAACCAACGGCCTATCGCACATCAATACGTACCACGTTCATCTCCTTGGAGGTGATGCACACTGGCGAGTTGTCCTTGAGGTCCCAGATCTTGACGGTCTTGTCCACACCGGCGGTCGCGAACATGCCCGGGATCTTGTGCGAGAAGGAGATGGCCGAGACTGCGCCCGAGTGCGCGTTGAAGCGGAAGAGCGGCGCCGAGCCGTTCTTACGCACGTCAAATCCGACGACGACACCGTCCTCGGAAGACGCGACGATCGTCGTCGGGTCGTGCGGCGCCCACGTGAGGCTCTCGACCTCTCCGCTCAGCTCAAACTTGGAGCACGCGTCCGGCTGGCGGCCGTCGAGCACGACGATCTTGCGGTCAAAGCCCGCCGAGGCGAGCACGGTCGTCTCTACGGGGTTCCATCGCACGCTCTGCACCTTGTTCGTGTGGTGGCCCATTGTGTACAGGCACGTCTGCGTGGTGATGTCCCAGACCTTGACGGTCGTGTCGGCCGACCCACTGGCCAGCATATTCCGGTGGCTGCTGTTCCAATCCAGCGCGATGACGGCGTCCTTGTGGCTGCCAATCTTGAGCGCGGCCTTCTTGTCCTTGCGCTTGCGCATCGACTTGGGCACCGCGACGTTGCGTAGCTCGTCGTGGACTTCTCCACCGAGCGTCGCCGTCGGCTCGAGCACGTCGAGCACATCGAGGTTCCAGATCTCGATACCGGGCTTGAACGTGCCGACCGCGACGAAGCTGCCGTCCACGGGTCCCGAGTTTGGGTCCAGCGGCACAGGCGCGCAGTCCATCCAAGCGAGCGCCAGCGGGAACGCCGGCAGGTTGATCTCGTGGTGCACGTACAGCGCGCCGCTGTTCTCGTCGTAGACCTGGACCTCGAGGTTGCTGAAGTCGTCCTCCGTGTTAGCCACGAGGATGACCGAGTCCGAGGGCAGGATCTCCTCGTCCTCCTTGTCGTACTCCTCCTCGTTCTCGTCGCCGTCGTAGACGGCATTCGCGTCCATGTTGATGTCGAGGTCTGCGGCGGTCGGGTCATTCTCGTCGTCCTCGTCTTCCTCCTCCTCTTCCTCGTCCGAGCCTTCGACCTCGGCCATGTCGTCGCCGCCCTCGAGGAAGTTCTTGATGGCCGCGTCGTTGTCCTCGGCGTCGTACTCGTCCATGCGGAACTCGGGCGGCAGATCGTCGGCGGCGCTCGGTCCGGACGGCGTCGCGTCCGCGGCCTCCATCTCCTCCTCCTCATCGTCGTCGTCGCTGGCGGCCTCGGCCATTGCGGCCTCCATGAGCTCCTGCTCGTCCTGCTCCTCGTCCTTGGCCAGCTCGTGCATCATCTCGACCTCGGCGTCGGTCAGCTGCAGCTTCTGCGGCGTGCGCTTCGACGCTCCCTTGGGCACCCATGCGAGCGCGGAGATCATCGTGCTCTCAGTCGTGGGTGGGTATATACAGCGAGCGTTCTTTCGCGCGTCACCTTCTTCCGCGGACGGCGTCGCTTGCTGCTTATGTCAGCCAGCCAACCTCGGCCACGACCTCTGGTCACTCAGAGTGGACTCAGATGTACCCTCTCCGACAGAATAATAGATGACACGACAAACCTGCCAGGTTTTGTACATCAACCCATTGCGTGTCATGGACTCATATCGTGTTCCACCGGGTATCGTATTTAAGGGGACGGGGCGGTTTGACTGGAGGCGGCACTGGAGTGGTGTCAATTCATTGACTTGGCTGCAATTCATTTGAAGTTGCCGTCTCACTTGGTGCGCACGATTCAACACCGTTTCACCAATGATCATGGAGAGCAACAACGGCAACCTCGACATGGAGACCACGGCGACGACGACGGCGGCGGCGGCCTACGACGACGCCAGCGGCGCGATGATCAGCCAGCAGCGTCTCCAGCGAGCGGTCGCGGAGCTGCTGCGCGCGACGCCGCGGCTCGCGGCCCACCCGGCCGTGCAGCACGCGCGCCGCCTCGCCGATTGGCTCGCTGACGCCAAGCCCTCCAAGAAGACCAAGAAGACGGCGGCCACGACCGCCCACGACGCGAGCGTCGCGTACCTGAATGCATTGGCGTCCTGCCTGGTCCATGAGGAGTTTCTGTGGGCCATCCTCAAGCACCTGCGCGCGTTCGGTCTCGATCTGATGGCGCGGCTCATGGACGCCACAACGCTGACGCTGTACGAACAAGAGGACGGAGACGAGGCCGCGTTTGTCGTTTGCAGCGACAATCTCAAGCGCCGCGAGCTGGTCGCCGGCGCGCTCGCGACCATGCTCGCGTTTCTGCCGCAGACCAAGCACCTCGTGCTGCAGTACTTCATTGAGTCGCCGTGCTTCTTCGAGTACGTGAGCATCGCGGCCACGCAGCAGCGGCTCACGCCGGCGGTGCGCGGCCGCCTGCGGAGAATCGTGCAGATCGCGTACCGATTGCTGCAGCTGTACCCGCAGGAGATCGCGCCGATCTGGAACTGGTCGAGCGTCTACCCGTTGTGCTTCTACGACGACCTGCGCGTGCGGTGGTTTGCTGCCCGCGCGACGGCGCTCGTGCTGCGCATGAGCAACCAGCAGCGCAACACGTTCCTGAGCGAACTCCAGGTCGGCGAAGACGCGGCGGTCAGCAGCCACCACAATGTGGTCCGCCAGATCGAGATCGACGAGCACCGATTCGAGATTGCGCACCAGAAGCAGCGCGTCGAGCTCGTGCTGACCGATGTGGCCGCTCACGAGAGCGAGGAGGCGAGCGAGGCGCTGCGTCCAGTGCCGTTCCACGAGTCACTGACGAACGTGTTTGGCGTCGTGATCCCGACGAAGCGAGCGCAGGCCACCGACGCGACTACGACGGATGCCTCGACCGATCACCTGGTGCCGACCTTGTCCACCAAGCGGAACTTGCAGGCTCTCGCGATTGCACTCGGACTGAAACGCCCCGTCCTCATCGCTGGCCCTGGAGGCTGCGGTAAGACCGCTGTCATTCGCGAGCTGGCGCGCGTGTCGGGTAACAGCGACATGGTCGAGCTGCATCTCGACGACCAGATCGACAGCAAGACGTTGCTCGGATCATACGTGTGTACAGACATTCCAGGCGAGTTCACGTGGCAGCCAGGTGCTCTGACCACAGCAGTGTTGGAGGGCCGCTGGGTCGTCATCGAAGATATCGAGCGCGCTCCGTTCGAAGTACTGGCTGCGCTGATGCCGCTACTGGAGACGCGCGAAATGGTGCTTCCAGGCCGCGGCGAATTGCTCATTGCCCACTCGAACTTTCAGATCTTCGCTACGACGAGCCACGGCCACAACATGCCGAAGGGCTTCCAGGAGTCAATTTGGGCACGAGTCGATGTGCAGCCATTGAGCGACAACGAGGTGGAGGCGATTTTGAAGAATAACTTCTCACGGATTCCTGCGCACGTCACGTCGAAGATCATGACGACGTTTCATGTTGTGTCCGGGCGAATGCAGCTTGAGGGATCTTCAGCGGCGATTTGGAAGGAGACCCGCCGAAACTATGGTCGTGACTTCTCGCTGCGCGACTTGCTGAAGTGGTGCAAGCGCATCTACTCGTTCTGCTACACTAGCAACAGCTCCAGCAACCACGGAAGCGATGGCAGCAACGATTACATCACTGAGGACGAGCGCTTGCGAGTCGTTGTGGAGGCATGCGACGTCTTCTGTGCCGGCATTCGCGACCCTCAGACCCGAATCCACGCTGCGAGTGCGATTGGTTCAATCTGGCAAGTGCAAGAAGAGAAGATCCACTATATGATGGATCAGAACAAGCCGACTGTCAAGTTCTCGACGCACGAAGTTGATATCGGGCGCGTGCATTTGCCGACAATGACAAACAACGACAATGTGAGCCACTCGTCATCGTCCTCATTCGTGATGACGGGCCACGTCTTGCGTCTCCTTGAGAAGCTGGCTGCGATTGTGCACACCTGTGAGCCGGCGCTGCTCATCGGTGAAACCGGTTGCGGTAAGACGACGGTGATCCAGCACCTGGCTGCTTCGATGGGCCAGAAGCTTGTCGTGCAGAACTTAAACATTCAGAGCGACAGCTCCGATCTTGTCGGTGGCTTCAAGCCAGTGGAGCTGCATCTTCTTGCGCGACCGCTGTACATGAGCTTTGTCGATCTCTTCACTGTCACTTTCTCGCAGAAGAGCAATGCCGCGTTCTTGAACGTCGTTCGCGTCGCGTTTGAGCACAAGGACTGGAAAAAAATGGTCAAGGGCATGAAGAAGGCACTGCAGATGGCGAATGCGAAGCTCTATGGGGACAATGATGCGGCCGCGGATGCCTCCAAGATGGCTTCCAAGGGAGCTTCTATGACGGTGATGAAGTCACGGTGGGAGACATTCGATGCTGAAGTGTCTCGTTTCGAGCGCCAGAAGGAGCAGGTCGAGTCTCATTTCGCATTTGCATTCGTCGAAGGTGTCTTGGTGAAGGCCCTGCGCGAGGGCCATTGGGTACTTCTCGATGAAATCAATCTGGCGTCGTCGGATACGTTGGAGCGTATCAGTACGCTGCTGGAGCACGAGAAGAGCGCATTCTCGTTGACCGAGCGTGGTGACGTTGAGATCATCAAGCCGCACCCGAACTTTCGCCTCTTCGGTGCGATGAACCCTTCCACTGATGTGGGCAAGAAGGATCTGCCACCATCGCTTCGCAACCGCTTCACTGAGGTCTACGTGGACGAGTGTGTGTCGCCGACCGATTTGCAGATGGTCGTGCAAAACCAGTTCCGGGAGATCATGTCGGCACCCGTGATGGAGACTGTGGGTTTCTACCTGGAAGCCCGAAAGCAGGCCGAAGAACGACTGAGTGATGGTGCTCGTCACCGACCGCGGTACTCGCTGAGAACACTCAGCCAGGCGCTCCAGATCACGCGTATTCTCATTCAGCGAGGCTATGGCATGGCTCGCGCGCTGTACGAAGGTTTCTCCTCAACGTTCTGCACTGTTCTGGATCTGGATTCACGGACTTACTTGGAGAAGCTGATCAAGAACACGTTTGCGAAGACAATGAAAGCACGTGATCTCGCCCGCGAGCCACCGTGTCCAGGAGGTCAGAAGATGCTCAACCAGTTTGTCCTTGTGAGTTCGTACTGGGTGACCAAGGGCGACTTTATGGAGCCGCGAGACGATTCATTGCCGGATCCAGTGACATCGCGCAAGAAATTCGTGCTGACGAAGTCTGTCGATGAGAACTTGCGCCACGTGGCTCGCGCTGCCTTGATTGGCAAGTACCCGGTGCTGCTCCAGGGCCCAACGTCTGCGGGTAAGACGTCTCTCATCTCCTATCTGGCTGCACGCGTCGGCCAGAAGTGTGTTCGAATCAACAACCATGAGCACACGGATATTCAAGAATACCTCGGCAGCTACGTATCGGACTCGAACGGCAAGCTGGCGTTCAAGGAAGGCGTTCTCGTGGAGGCGGTGCGCAATGGCTGGTGGATCATTCTCGATGAACTCAACTTGGCGCCGTCAGAAGTTCTTGAAGCCCTCAACCGACTGCTCGATGACAACCGTGAACTGTTCTTGCCTGAGACCCAGGAGACTGTGAAGCCACACCCCAAGTTTATGCTTTTCGCGACGCAGAACCCTCCAGGGTTGTACGGTGGCCGAAAGGTGCTTTCTCGTGCATTCCGCAACCGTTTCTTGGAGATCCAGGTCGACGAAGCACCGACGAAGGAGCTCCAGACGATCCTGCAAGAACGGAGCTCCATGCCACCATCGTACTGCGGGATCTTGATCGATATCATGCGTCAGTTGCAGATGGTGCGACAGCAGTCGTCGATTTTTGCGGGCAAGTCTGGGTTCATCACGACGCGAGACTTGCTGCGATGGGCCGAGCGACGTCCTTCGACGAAGCAAGCTTTGGCTGAAGAAGGGTATTGCCTTTTGGCTGAACGACTGCGCAAGGATGAAGAGAAGGAGGTCGTGAAGCAAGTGATCGAGCAGAAGTGTAACGTGAAGATCGACTTGGAAGGCATGTACTACCGAGGCGAAGCGCGCGACTCGAACTTGCTGAATGAGAAGGGCGAGTTTGAGCAAGAGACGGTGTGGGGCTCGAACGAGCACTTTGAGCGTGTGCAGCAATTGGTGGAGCAGGCACTCGTCGAAGGATCTGACAAGTCGGAAGGCAACGCCGCAGGCCTCGACAAGATCAGTGTGACAAAAGCGCTTCGTCGACTCTTCGCGCTTGTTGGTAGATGCCTTCAGCACGAAGAACCAGTGCTTCTTGTCGGTGAGACCGGTTGTGGCAAGACTACCGTGTGTCAACTGTACTCGTTGCTCTTCAACCAGCCCCTGCACATCATCAACTGTCACCAGCACACCGAAACGTCGGACTTCTTGGGTTGCTTGCGTCCGGTGAGAGGGAAAGAGAAGATCGCAAACGATCTGCGTGACGCGTTGGTGTCGTTCCTGTCGACTCGTGGTTCGACTGAAGTGGATGAGACGAACATGACGATTCTGCTCTCGACGTACGAGCGGGTAAGCGAGACTCTCAAGAAGCAGCCAGAGTCTTCCGAGATGGAAGATGTCGAATCGACTGCCGCAATGGAAACTATCGACAACCTCAAACGCCGTTACCAGTCCATCTTCGAGTGGTCTGACGGTCCACTCGTGGAGTCGATGAAGAAGGGTGATCTGATCTTGATCGATGAAGTGAACCTGGCGGAGGACGCTGTGCTGGAACGATTGAACAGTGTGCTGGAGCCTTCGCGTACGCTGCTGCTTGCCGAGAAGGGTGGTGACCAAGTAGAGGAGATTGTTGCCCACCAAAAGTGGCGTGTGATGGCGACGATGAACCCTGGCGGTGATTTCGGCAAGCGTGAGTTGTCCCCGGCGTTGCGGAACCGATTCACCGAGATCTGGGTGCCGTCGATCTCCGATCTGGGCGATATTGCGACGATCATTCGTGACCGCCTTGTTGGCCGCACTGCCAAGCGTTCGAATGAGCTGGCAATGCTGTGCGATCCGATTCTCGCGTTCGTGAAGAAGTTCAACGAGAAGAACGGCGGTATTGCGGGCTGTGGCGCCGTCACGCTTCGAGATATCCTCTCGTGGATCAACTTTATCTGTTCGGTGATGAAGAAGCAGGACGACAGTGGACGCAACGTGTCGGCGTGGACGGCTTTTGTTCAAGGTGCTGCGCTGTCCGTCTTAGACGGTCTTGGACTGGGGTCCGACAAGGCACTTCACACTGCGCTCAAGGCCCGTGATGAAGCGTACGAGTACCTTCTGGAACTTGTTCCAAGTGATGATGCCGTTGCTCGTGAAGAGGTTGTGCGGTCCCTCCATGCCACGAAGCAAGCCGTAGACGACAAGATCGCCGGTCTCAATTCAGAGGATGACTGCCATTTTGGTATCTCGCCATTCATGATTCCTCGCGGACCTGACGCCGCAAGCGGGAAGGAACCGTCGTTCTCATTGAAGGCGCCGACCACGATGTCGAATCTGTATCGTGTGCTGCGTGCGATGCAAGTGAACCGTCCGATCATTCTCGAAGGATCTCCTGGTGTAGGCAAGACGAGTCTGATCAGCGCCCTTGCGGCGGCCTCCGGACACCGTCTTGTGCGTATCAACCTGTCCGAGCAGACCGACATTTCCGACTTGTTTGGCTCCGATTTGCCTGCCGCTTCGAGCTCGAGTGATCAGGAAGCAGGCGTCGATGGAGGTTCGGCCAAGGGTATGTTTGAGTGGTGTGACGGTGTGTTCCTCCGGGCGTTGAAGGCAGGCGATTGGGTGCTGCTCGATGAGCTCAACCTGGCCTCGCAGTCAGTCTTGGAGGGCTTGAACTCGTGTCTCGACCATCGCGGTACTGTGTATATTCCCGAGCTTGATCGTGAGTTCGAGTGCCCACCAACGTTCCGAGTATTCGCTGCCCAGAACCCGCTACGTCAGGGTGGAGGCCGAAAGGGTCTTCCCAAGTCATTCTTGAACCGTTTCACTCGAGTGTTCGTCGACATGCTCCATGAAGAGGACCTGACGCATATTGCAACTTCGATCTATCCGCAGCTGAACGTGCCGGCGCCGCGTGCTCATCTGGGCAACGAGGATGACGCTATGCTGGACACAGAGCCCACGATTTTGGAGCGCATGATCAAATTCAACAGCACGATTCACTCGGACACAATGGAGGACTGCAAGTACGGCCGTCTCGGTGCACCGTGGGAGTTCAACCTCCGTGATGTGTTCCGGTTCTGCGAGTTGCTCAACCAAGATGGGGAGCTGGCGTCTTCCAGGGACAGCAAAATCCTGGACACGCTGCGCTACTACGTGAACTTCATCTACGTTGAACGCATGCGGTCATCGCGAGATCGCGCGTTTGTCGCTCAGCGATTTGCCCAGTTTTTCGGCGGGGCGCTGCCGCTTGAGATCAGCAACGTGGCGCTGCGAGTTGGCGAGTCTTTCGTCCAGATCGGTCGCTCTTTCTTGAAGCGCCGCAATGACCAGCTCCGCGTAAGTCGAGTCGCCCCACCGGTGTTCAATTTCCTGCTCAAGCCTATGGAAGCTCTCGTCCACTGTGTGAACCTGAACTGGCCGGCGTTGTTGGTAGGACCTCCCGGTAGTGGCAAGACATCTGCAGTGCGGCTTCTCGCGGCTTTGTCGGGCAACAAACTTCATGAGCTCGGTATGAGCGCCGGCACTGACGCCACCGAGCTGCTCGGATGCTTCGAACAAGTAGACCTGGGACGTAAGCTGCGCGAGGCCCGTGACCAGGTTGCCGAGGCTTTCGACGTGGTGATTGAGGCTTTGTTGCGCAAGGCAGCTGGTGCGGGAGCGAAGAGGTCATCTCTGATCAAGCAAGCCCGTCATCTGAGCAGCCAGTGGTTTGCGCTGATGAAGCATGAGCGCGACAACAATGAGAACACGACGTCGGCGGGGGATTCTGCTGACAAAAAGAAGCGCAAGCAGGCCACGAAGGGGCAGCTGGACGATGTTGTGGTGGACTTGCTGTTGGACATCGTAAGCCAACTGACGAAGGCTGCTCGTGTCGTCGATCTTGATGGCACCGTTGCATCACAACTCGCACAACTCGAGCAGCGTACGCGTAGCGTTGTGCAGCTGAGCAAATCGTCGGCAGCGTCAGTGGCATCCTCCTTTGAGTGGGTCGACGGCACACTCATCCAGGCGATGGAGCGCGGTGAATGGATTTTGCTCGACAATGTCAACTTCTGCAGTTCGTCTGTGCTCGACCGTCTGAACTCGCTAATGGAGACGGGCGGCGAACTGCTGATCAACGAGTGTGGTGTCATCAATGGCAAGCTCCGCGTGATCAAACCGCACCCCGACTTCCGTGTCTTCCTCGCGATGGATCCACAGTTTGGTGAAGTCTCGCGTGCGATGCGAAACCGCTGTGTTGAGATTGCGCTCGTCGAGCACGCAGATGACCAGGCTCGCGATCTCGTCGTCATGGCTGCTTCAGCGGGTGTTCCGGGCTTCAAGCTCAGCCGTGGTTTTGAGCGTGTGCACCGAGCGATCGAAACTGCACTCGCCGAGAACCCCACGGCTGGCGCTCGCTTGCTTGGTCGCTTCAGCCGACGCCATTTGGAGAACTGGGCGATGCTGTCGTCTCGCGAGATGCAGCGCGGGGTTCCTGTGTTCGAGGCTATTGACCGCGCGTTTGATCGCGTGTATGGAACTGGCGAGGATCTGATGAAGTTTTTGAGTTTGGCCAAGGACCAGCTGCTGCAGAGAGCTTTCGAGAATGCGACTGGTGCTGAAGCTTTGCGCGGTATGCTGTCGCTGCCAAGTTCGTCGACATTCGAGCTGTGCCAGCGTGCCGAAAGCGTGATGCTGAAACGGGATTTCGCGTACACCGACTATCTCATGCGAACGTCAACGCAATTCGAGTCAGCGAGCCTCGTTGATGACCAGCTTCTTGGATGCCTCAGTACTTCGGTTGATCAGTCCGCCATCTCCACATCCGAGAAGGCCGCTGATCTACAGCTCGTTGACTTCGTTGAGCTCTCGTGTGAACGCCGTCTCGACTTTGTGTGCCCGAGTGAGGAGATAGTGAAAACGGCGAAACGCCATTTGACGTCGGTCGAATTTTTCCCGTTTGGAGGCGCCTCACCGTCGGTGTTGCTTGCTCCGTTCGCCTTGCGACGTATCGTGCAGGCGCTCTCATCAGCGTCTTCGCGCGTCATCACGGAAGATCGGGTATTGTTCGCGATGGAGATCATCGTCGGAAGCTTCTCGTCGACTGACGGCTCGGATGCTTCGGCGTATCTGGTGTACCGGTACTTGCGTTCGCTGCTGTCAAGTAAACAGTACAAGTCGTGCGCGTTACAAGTGAGAGCGGCATTGCGAGAGTTGCTGAGCATCGTCCTGCCGTCTGATGCGGAAGACGTCGAGAAATACCCAGTGTTCTTGGCCGCGAATGAGTCGGCGTTCTTACAGCTCGAGACGCTGGTCTCGCTTCACAGAGGGTCTTCGGCGCGTGTGGTGGCTTTGTGGGAGTCGATTCTGAACTTGCAGGCACAGCTCGAGCTTGTTGACGGCAATGAGTGGTTGCGCTTCTGCGAGGAAGAGCAGTATCACCAAATCGACTCGCTGCTTGCACCCAGCCTCACGACTGAAAACGGTGTCGAGCGCAACGCCAAGCGCGTGAAGAAGCAGGCAGCGTTCGACGGTGATTTGTCTGGATTCTCCGTTCTGCAGCAGTCATACGCAGTCCACCAGTACCACGCTGACCGTTCGTCCATTGCGAACAGCGACGTTGTGTTTCTGGTCCACCCATTCTTTAAGGCGTTTGACGCGTGGATGGCTGCTGTTTTTGATGGAAACTTCGTTGACTCGGCCGTGGCATCCTCTGTCAAGCGCCTCATTCGCGACCGCTTCGAGTTTTCCATCCAGATGCGAGACAGCGCGTTTGACTGGACTCACTTTTTGATCCATTGGCAAGTCGTGAAGAAGTCGTTGGAGCGAGTTCCGGCGTCGATCACCGGCGTGCGTGAGTGGGATGACGTCGTGGATATGCGTCAGCGAATCAACGATGCCATTGAGAAGGTGATCGGCTGCGTGTCCCACAAGAACACGTTGTGGAAGCGCGGCGGCCACGCCTTGCTGCCTCGTAGCGCGGAGCTCTGGAACGCCAAGTACCTGCTGGAGCGATTGACGAAGACGCACATGCAGGTCCATGGTCAGTACTTTTCGGCCGCGTCTGCGAACATGGGTGACCGTCCTCAGGAAGTCGATGTGTTGGCTCTGCTCTTCGGTGGAGTTGCGTCGATGGAAGCTGCTATGAAGAGCGGGCAGCTCGATGTGTCGGCATTGTTCTACGTCGACGCTGCGAGCCGCCGCGAGATTTTGCACGCCTTGTGTGCGTTCTCCTTTGTGTCGAAGCAGCAAGAGGCTGACACAAGTGCTGATAAGGCCCAGTCAGGTCACGTGCTGATGGCGGAAGAGTTGCTCAAGGTCCCGGATGTGCTGCTGAAGAAGCTTGAAGAGAGTCAGCAGGCGATGACGTCGTTGATCTCGTCCAAGACACTGTACCTGAGTGAGCTGGAGGATACGGGCGCGAACCAGCATCTGATTGACTTCATCAACGGCGATGAAGCGGAAGAACTAGGCGGGCGTGTCGGGCGGGACGCGCCGATCATGCTGTTTGACATGAAGGAGAGCGCGCAGCTGATGGACCAGCTCGTGAACTTCCAGCTTGCCCCACTGAAAGAGCATGCGCTTGCTCGCCAGGAAGTCCAGATTGTGGGCCAGCTGCTTCGCATTGTCAATGTCGCTCAGTGGACACTGGGTGAGGCCTCCACCGACGCGGATGACGATGTTACTTCTCTCGTGGAATTGATTCAGAGCGTGATGTCGGAACTCGAGTCCTTCGTGGACGCCCTGGTGGACTTGGGTCTGCGCAGTCCAGCTACCTACCATGCCTACCAAGATATCGCGTGGTGTGGACACCGCTTTACTGCTAGTGAGGCAATGGAAGGTGTCCAGGAAGTTGTCGCTGAGCTACGTGCGTTTGTGAACGTCGTCAAGAGTGAGCTCAACAGCGTGCTTTTTGGCTTCCACTCGTTTTTGCGCGAGAATTCGTTCAACTCGGTCGAGTCTATCGCGCTCGAGATTTTCGACACGCGGAACAAGCGTCGCCACCAAGGGCAGAGCAAGCGCTCCACTCACAGCGACGATGTCGATGATCTCGAGATGCACCATCGCGTTGTGCATGGGCTTCCGCGTGTCTTCCAGGCCGTCGGCAGCTCGATCATCTTGCGCAGCGTCGCCGAAGTGGATCTGCACCAGTCCAAGTGTGCTACGATTGAGACACAGGTTCGCTCGCTTCGTATGCAGAAGATCAAGGACCATTTGCGCTCCGCACAGGCCAGCCAAGTCAAGTCGACAGTGCCTCAATCAACGCGCGCGATTTTGAAGGAGCTGTTCATCTTCACAATTTCAGCTTTCAAGAACACGTTCGCCGATGTCGAGGACGAAACCAACAGTCTTACTGCTGTGGTTGGCCGTTGGATCCGAGCCCACTGTGTTGAGAACGGAGAGTTGTCTAGTGACGATCGAAAGCTGCTCCTCCGTCTGCTGCGTTCGTCGTCCGATGTCGGGTTTGCGAGCCTTGTGGACAAGTTCGTTGTTCCGCTGCTTGACGTTTTGACGACTGAGTCGAAGGAGGACAAGACGCTGCGCATCGGTGAAGGCTTCGTGCTGGTCGGTTTGTGGCGCTTCTTGCTGTTGATGCCAAGCTCTCCGGTGGACCCTGTCACGAAGCCGCTGGTGAAAAAGGAGATGCTGATGAACCGTGTCGCGATGAATGCCTTGCAAACCTCGGTTGACGGTGCTATCCAGCGGCTCGCACCTCGACCTGACGCGATGCACAAGCCAAGTTGTGTTGCGGAGGTGAAGCAGTTGGCTGACCAAGTGCGCCAGGTGTCGGCGTTCGCGATCGAGCGTTTCAACCCGGAGCATGCCGGATCCGGTGGATCTGTTGCCGCCGTTGGGCCGAACGTGTTTAGCGATTTTTTCCGCGACTTGCTGCGTTTCCAAAAGACGATTATGCCTACGGAAAAGCTGCTGGCGTTCGTATCGGTGGTCCGCTCGCTGACTGGCCGCACAAAGTGTATGCAAGTTCTTCGTGAGCTCGAGATGTTCCAGCAAACGACTGATAACTTTGCCGCGCAGATGCTCAAGAAGTTCGGCACGAGTTTCTACGACGTCGTTGAGCCGATCGTCGCGAGCATTGGCTCTGTCAAGGAAGGTATTGCGATGCTCGCGTGGCACATCACCCATCACCTGCAGGAGACGAGCGTCACGGATGGCGACAAGATCTCGGTCGCACTAGCACTGCTCCGATTCCCTCGTGCCCCAGCGATTGCCACACCTGCAAGCGATGAAGTCTTCGGCTTGATTCGCCTTGTCGGCTCGAAGGTATCCGCTCTTGCAGCGTCTTCTGGATCGCTCTCGAGCAAGAAGGCGACCGATGTTGCGCTGCTCAATGTTGCATTGATCAAAATGGCGCAGCAGTTCAAGGAGACTCTGTCGCACGCGTCGTCGTTGTCCTCGTCTGCTGCTTCGATCACAGCCTCTGCCCAGTCGGTGCTCCGCAGCAGCAAAACGATCTTTGACTTGTTCTTGGCAAAGTGGCAAGAGCAGAAGCAGCGAGAGGAGGAGAAGCGAGCTGAAGAGGAAGCGCTGTTTAAGTACCGAACCCGCGAGGTGGAGATCGAGTCGGAGGATCAGCTTCTCGAGAAGGAGTACCGTCAGCAGTTCCCGGACTACACGTCCAAGGAGTTCAGCGCGTTCCTCACAGCAGAGCAAGCCGCGGCGGCTGCGGCGGCAGGGCCCGTGGAGACTGGCGTCGAAGGCGAAATCTGGATCAGTGATCAGCTCATTCAGGAGTTGTGCGATATGCACACTCGACTGTACGCCGTGGTGAGCGCAAGCGGCTCGGCTTCTTTCGACCGCAAGGAACTGATCGACGCGTTTGCGCGTGCCTACTCGCTCGCTGTTAACATGCGTCGCACCATCAACACGATGCAAGGTGCCGAGATTGAACACGCCGCGGTCGGCTCCAGTCTGTTCGCTGCCTCGCTCGTCGAGAGTCGACTGCACATCGGACAGGCGCCGGCCATGAGCTTGCTGAACAGCGAGTACATTCGTGGCATTGATTTCCACAGGGATCCGATGGTGAAGGAAGTCGTGCTGGCTGCCCAGCCGCTCCAGAACCTGCTGATCAAGGTGCAGCGCCTGCTCGCACTCTGGCCAGAGCACGCAATCTTGCAGCAGATTGTGTTGATCGCGGACCGAATTCGAAACTTTGAGATCAGCTCCCCGCTGGTGCGAACGTTGACAGCGGTCGAACTGTTGGTGAGAAAGGCGCAGGAGTGGGAGTCGTACGCAGCTCGCGACTACTCGATCGCGGACGATCTGCGCGCGCTGTCGTCGCTGATCACACGCTGGCGTAAGCTCGAGCTGTACGCGTGGCCTCATTTGCTGCACGTGAAGGAGAAGCAGCACCGTGCGACGGCTCACAAGACGTGGTTCCACATGTACTCGTTGCTCACCGCACGCTTCGAAGGAGACACCGACATGGAGGTTACTAGTGCCGTCGTGACCGCGCCGTTACTGCTGACCTCTACGAAGAAAGAACTCCAGTGGTTATACCTCAATGACACGACCAACTGGGTGTTTGTGTCAGCCAAGTCGGCTGCCGATGCCGACAGCGGTCTTGTCGTCATCACCGAGGAGCAGAAGAAGTGGCGCAACGAGCTGTTCTCCACACTCGACGCCTACGTGCGGTCGTGCCCGATGGGCCAGTACGAAAGCCGGCTGCTCATCGTGTACGCGTTCTGCTGTCAGCTGTACATGGAAGTTTGGCACGACGCCGAGGACGACGCTGCGAGCAAGTCGGCCAAGCACGGACTCGCAAACGTGCTGTACAACTTGTACCGTTACTACGCGCAGCACTTGGGCTACTTGGATCGCCAGTGGAGCGGACTGAAGGCGCCGATCCAGAAGCAGCTCATCGAGTTTGTGAAGATCGCCAAGTGGGACGAGCAGACATACTACTCGCTCGAGGAGTCGGCTGAGAAGTCTCACCGCAAGCTGATGAAGTTTGTTCGCGACTACGACGCCGTGCTCAGCGTGACCATGCAGACTGTGATCGACGCCTCATCGGATAACGGTATCTCCAAGGAAGGCGGATTCATCGGTATCGTTGCGACCAAGACCGAGCTTGACCGTAGTGACGACAGCATTTTCATTCCAGCGATCGAGTTGCCCAAGGCGCCTGTGACTGATGGTGAGGACGGTGAAGAGAAGCCAGTGAAACAGGAAGAGGTCAAGCCAATCGTCACCGAACAGTCGGAAGGCTCTCCTTCGGCGGGTGTCATTGTAGTTGTGCCTCATGTCGCTCGCGAAGTCGTGATTCCGACTATCGAGTCGCTGGCACCTTCGCTGGCTTCGCTGTCTTCGTACGCTCTGAAGGTTCCTGGGTTTGTCAAGCGTATCGCCAAGTACACAAAGCAGCAGATTCTGTCGCTGGAGCAAGTCAAGCAGCGCCAGTTGTCGCGTGAGATCTGTGAGGACATTTGCTCGACGATCTTCTACCGTATGGCGCTTCTGCAGAACGATGGCAAGGTGAAAGATGGCCCGAAGCTGCCGAAGGGTTCGAAGAAGAAGGCTCTGATCGACTTGCTTGCGGAGCTGAAGGCCCAGGGTCTCTCGTACCACCGCATGCAGCTCCCCCAGGAGCAGCAGCAGATGGAACAGCTATTCGCTCTTGATGTGCCCGACGTCGAAAACTGTATCCAAGTCGATGGCCTCAACGACCTCGTAGAGATCCACGAGGACGAAGATGCTGTTGCCGCGGGGCCGCTGAAGATCAAGGGTAAGAAGTCCAAGAAGAGCAAGAAGATGAGCAAGAAGAAGCAGGCAAAGAAGGCGGACGCGAGCTCTGCCACCTCGGCGGTGGCTCCTCTCCTGAAGGACTCGCCACTGTGGCTGTGGCGCCGTGCCGATGACTACTACTACCGCTTTGTGAACCAGGTCTCGAGCCTGCGCTTCTCGTCGCTGACCCAGTTCTCGCACGACTTGTCATCGAGCGAGGTAGACCGCATGAACGGTTACGCCGAGAACATGCTCTTCCGCATGCTGCAGCACCGCCAAATGTTGCACGCGTCGTCGCTGAGCCACGAGCACTTGCTGCTGGCGCTGCAGCGTCTGCGAGAGCTGGACGCATGGAAGCAGAACTATATCACAGAGAAGGAGGACTCGGCGGCTTCCATTCCTGTTGAGACTGCCATTGAGTGGCAGAAGCACCAGCAGCGTGTTGCGATGCAGATTCGTGAGCCGTTGCGTGAATTGGAGATTGTGGTGTCCCAAATTCTGCGTACGACGTCGAAATCGTCGCCGTCGACGACCCCAGCGACTTCCCCGGTGCTGATCAAGACCAAGTTTGACGCCATGATCGCGCTGGTGGACGATGTGACCAATTCGTTCGAGTCGCGAGACCAGGACAGCGGCTGCGTTGTTCGCAAGTCGCTCGGTGTGCCGGGCATCCCGTTCCACGTGACTCTTTCATCGGACGACCTCGAGCGCGACGGCAACGCCGGACTCGTCTCGTTCACGCACCCGAGCAAGCGCGTCCACGGTGTATCTCCGCTGGTTGCGCAGTCAGACAGCGAGCCGATCGTGCTCCCCGTGGACCCGTCGGTTCTCCGCGCCAACAGCGAAAAGATCGAAAAGATCCAGCTCGCGCTCGCGGAGATCAAGGATGCGTTCGTGTCGGTTGCCCCGACGGCGTCGTTCGACGCCATCACGACTGCGTTGAGTGGGGCGGCGAGCGAGGAAGAAAGCTTCCGCTCGAGTTTGCCCAATATCAAGGCGCTCATAATCGACGAGGAGAAGTGTGCGGCGGCGGCAAAGGAGTCAATGAATCAGTTCGCGGAGCAGTACGATAAGCTCGTCTCGACGGTGCTGGTCGCGATTCAGGAACTTACCAAGGAGGACGAGACCAAGGAGGCGGCGGCCGAGGGAGACGAAGAAGAGTCTCTCCCGACGCTTCGTGAACAGATCATGGCGCTCACGTCGAGCATCAAGAACGCGCGTATCCACCCAATCGCGTCGCAGTTGCACAGCTTGTTGGATGTCATCGCGCAGCAATACTCGGCCTACTTGGCGACATCGTGTGGCTCTGCCTCGTGGCAGTGTGCGCTGGTTGAGTCTCTTGGACTTCTCGAAGCCATCGAGCCGATCGTAGTCGACTTGCGTGGTATCAGCCGTCAGTTGCTGGCCGATATGCTCGTGACCCACAAGAGTGTGAGCAAGATGGACTACATCCTGGTTCGCATTTTCCGGAACCTCTTCCAGCACGGCTTCTGTCGTGCCGCCGACGAGAAGGAAGGCGAGGAAGGCGGAGGCGATGGCAAGACCAAGTTCACGGATGACGTGGACGGCACTGGTATGGGCGAGGGCGAAGGCAAGAAAGACGTGAGCAACGAGATTGAAGACGAGGAGCAGTTGCTCGGTCTGAAGGGCGATGAGAACGAGCAGAAGCCACCAGAGGACGGCGAGAAGCCCGAGGACACTGGTCTCGAAATGCAGAACGACTTCGAAGGAACGATGCACGACGTGCCTGACGACGAGAAGGACGACGACGACAACAAAAACTCGGACGACGAAGAAGAGCTTGACCGTGAGATGGGTGACTTTGATCAGGACGACGAAAACGTCGTCGACGAGAAGAAGTGGGGTGACGATTCCGACGACGACGAGGACGACATCGACAAGGAGAACGAGAAGTTTGAAGAGGACTCACGCATGGACCAGAGCGAAGCGATCGAAGACGAGATCCGCGGCAAGGACGACGACTCCTCGGACGACAAGAAGAAGGACAAGGAGGAGGAGAAGGCTGCCAAGGAGAAGGACCCCGCTGTGGATCAGTCGAAGAATGAGAGCGGCGAGGACAGTGACGAAGGTGGTGGCAGCGACGAAGAAGGGGACGACGACAAGAAGGATCCGGTCAATGACGACTTCGACGAGAACTACGAGGAGAAGCACGACCAAGTCGATCCAAACAGCCGTGACGGAGAGCAGGAGGAAGAGAAGGACCAGGAAGTGGAGCAAGGCGACGATCTGCCAGAGAACATGCAGCTTGACGATGGCGATGATGATGGCGACGACGAAGGCAACGATGGTGATGACGACGAGGGAGACGATGCGATGGAAGATGCTGACGAAGACGTCAACGCCCAAATGGCTGAGGAAGATGAGGAGGAATCAAAGGAGGACGAACAGAACGAGGAACCTCTGGACAACTCGGTCCAGCTTGGAGCTGGCGGGCTCGACGATGAGGTCGATGCGCCAGAAGATGAGGAGGCGCCAGAGCCAGAGCAGGATGAGGTGAAGGCGGAGGAGGATGCCTCGGAGCAGGACAAGTCGTCGTCGGCTGTTGCTGGAACGCAGGCCAAGGATGGCGTCGATGAGCTCGACCAAGACGAGGTCGCGCAGGACGAAGCCATGGACGAGAACGACCCGAAGCGAGATGAGAAGGACGCTGACGAGGACAACGAGAACCAAGCCAAGAGTAGCAGTATGTCGCAGAGCAACCGTGAGCAAGACGACAAGCAGGAATGGCGTCCGTCGAGCCAGGTGGATGCCCCCAAGGAAAACGAGGAGCAGAAGCGCAACCGCCGAAAGCAGGAACCAAACCCGTACCGGAACCCGCAGAACGCACAGGAACACTGGAAGCGTCGCGTCGAAATGATCCAGCGTGACAACAAGGACGACGAACCGGACGATGGTGCCAAGCGCGACGGCGCGGAGGATCGGGAGATGACGACTGCCGAATTGCTGGACGACGATGAAGAGATGGATGACGCTCAGCACGCGCTCGCGCCGGCCGAGGAGAACCAGATCATGAATCAGCAGAACCAGCAGAATGAAGAGGACGAAGACGAGTCCAAGAAGGAGGACGATCATGCCGACGGAGCTGGGGCTTCGGCCATGGAGATTGACGACGAAGATGACGAAGCGAAGGCAAAGCAGGACGAAGGCGACGACAGCGAAAGCAAGTCGAAGCCTGAGGATAAGAAGCCCAAGCCAGAGCGTGCACATGACGCCGACAAGGACAAGATCTTTAATGCCGATCCAGACGCGGACAAGCAGAAGCCCGAAGACCCTGTGCAGGCAGAGGCGAAGAAGGACGATGACGACGTCGACATGGATGAGGACTCGTCCAACGCCGACCGAGCCGCGCTGGCCCTGCGCCAGCCTGGTGAGCAGGACAAGCGAAAGCTCGACGACGAGGATGAGGACGACGAAGAGCGGGCCATGCCCAAGTTTCTGAGTGCCGAGGAAGTCACGGCTCTGCGGGATGACCTCGACTCGTCGATCGCCAACTGGTCTCGCCACGAGATGGCGTCGCGCGGCGCCGAGCTGTGGTCCAAGTACTCTGCGATCACGATGGGCTCGTCGCAGCGCCTGTGCGAGCAGCTGCGCCTCGTGCTCGAGCCGATGCTCCGCGCCAAGCTCGAGGGCGACTTCCGCACGGGCAAGCGCATCAACATGCGCAAAGTCATCCCGTACATTGCCAGCCAGTTCCGCAAGGACAAGATCTGGATGCGGCGCACGCGCCCGTCCAAGCGCGCGTACCAGATCATGGTCGCGATCGACGATTCCGAGTCGATGGCCGACAACCACGCCGGCCGCCTGGCGCTCGAGGCCATGACGACGCTGTGCAAGGCGCTCACGCAGCTCGAAGTCGGCGAGATCTCGATCGTCAAGTTCGGCGAGGAGATCCAGCTGCTCCACGCGTTCGACGCGTCGTTCACGGACGACGCCGGCAGCCGCGTGATCACGCAGTTTGGCTTCCAGCAAAAGAAGACCAACATGATCACGACGCTCGACGCGATCCTGCAGATCCTCGAGACGGCCAAGCAGACGTCCCACGCGGCGGCCTCGTCCAACGTCGAGTTCACGCAGATCGTGTTTTTGATCTCGGACGGCCGCTTCGACACGGACGGCCGCACGCGCATCAAGAAGCTCATCGAGAAGGCGCTCGAGCAGCAGCAGCTCATCGTGCTGCTCGTCGTGGACCACGTCGAGAACGCGGACAACTCGATCCTCGAGACCAAGAGCGTGACATTCTCCAAGGGCAAGGTCGAGATGGTGCCGTACCTCGAGAACTACCCGTTCCCGTACTACGTCATCCTCCCGACGTCCGCGCTGCTGCCTGAGATCCTCTCCGACTCGTTGCGCCAGTGGTTCGAGATGCTCCAGATGAAACAGTAACGCGCAGGGCGATGCATAGATGCATACATACATAGTCAAGCATACTACTACAGTAGTAATAGATATAGAATACATACGCGGCATACTGGAAGTCACCAACCAACATGCATAGAGTCGTATATATTATCTATTTTACTCATATTACATAATTCAATCGCGAAACACTTGTGGTTTGTATACCACGAAAGGATTGCATTAACTTAGTGGGACAGACTGTCCGAGGTAAAAGGATAACACCAACTAGGAAACTAATGGGGGGCCTCCGGCTCACTCTTCGCTGAACTCGTTGAGCTCCATGGCGAGGATCGCGTAGATGGCGTCCTCGAGCTCCATCTTGGTCTCGTAGAGCGGGAGCTCGACGCGGTTGAAGCACGTGTGGACCTTGGGGAAGCCCTTGGTCTGGTGGAGCAGCGGGCGCAGCGAGAACGCGCAGATGCGGCCGTCGTAGCTCGTGAGCCCCTTGAAGCCCTGCACGGGTACGCGCGAGGAGCCGGTGCTGAACTGGAGGAACCGCGCGCGCTCGTCCTCGGTGAGCTGCGTCATGACCTCCCAGAACCACTCGACGACGCTCAGGTGCTCGCCAAAGTTGGGCGCCACGATGGTGTTGCGGCGCCAGTCCGCGAGGTCGAGCTCGGGCAGCCCGCAGAGCACGAGCTCGAGCTCCTGGTAGTCGAAGACCATGAGGTTCTCCTGCGGCACGACCTCGAAGAGCCCGAGCGTCAGCGCCTGGAGCTGCTCGGCGTACCGGTCGAGCATGAGGTACCGCAGCTTGAGGTGGAGGTACTCGGCCTTGTTGTTGTCCGTGACCGCGACGTCGCTGCCGCCGGGCACGAGGTCGATCACGAGCGGCTGCTCGTCGCGGATCTCGTTGACGCTGAACGTGAGCTCGAGCGCGTCGACGTTGTCGTTCTCGCGGATCCACTTCATGCTGTTGTAGACATCCGGGTCGACGTATTGGAGATCCGAGAACGTGATGGGCACGCCCAGAAAGTGCTTGAGAATGGGCAGACAGAGCCGCGCCTGCATGGTCTGGCCCTCGAGCAGCGCGCGGCCGATGAGCCGGCCGATGCCGCGGAAGTAGAGCAGGTGGTCGGCCGTGCACTCGATCGAGTTGGGGTTGATCGCGACCGACTGGTTGTTGCGGTGGCAGTTCATGAACAGCCCGAGCGAGTCGTCGAGCAGTTTCTCAAACAAGATCGAGAACCACTCGCGCTGGAGCCCGCCGGCGTCGATGCCGACCTCGCCGAGAAACTCGATACGCAGCGGGAAGTGGATGTGCTCGAGCTGGATGCCGAGCAGCTGCTCCATGGACTCGACGAGAATGTTCTCGCGGTGCACGCCGAGTTTGATGCGGCCTTCGTCCCAGTTGCGCAGCAGCCCGTTCATGCGCTCGAGGAACCACGCGTACTTCTTCTGGAACGGCAGCTGGCTCACCTGGTCGATGAGCTCGAGCTCGTCCGCGCGGATGCGGTAGCCCGTGATGGTCGTCGCGGCGTCGGCCTTGCTGGTCTCGGCGAACGTCAGCCGCCCTTCGCTATGCACGGACGAGCGCACGAGGTACGTCACAAAGCCCGAGGACGGGCGCCGCGCGGCGGTTGACGACATGGCTACAAACGACGTCGACGACGGAGCTGCTGACGAGGTCGTTGTGCTCCCGGGGCTGGTATTCCCCCGTTGGCTGTACACAATGTCCTGCCGCTCCCAAAACGCGGTGCCGTCCGGAGCAATTTTGCGCACCCATTCTTTGCGTTTCCGCGCGTACCGCTGGCGCGGGTTGAGGGCGCTCAGACTCAGACTCTGATTCGCCGACAGCGAGCGGCTCAGCCGCAGCGATAGCGACGCCGTCGAGAGGCGCGAGCCGCCGCCGGGCAGCGAGCCGTGGCCGCTCGTGGTCGCGGCGGCGCTGCGGTGCTGGCGCTTGATGCGCAGCTCCTCAAGCTCCGCGACGACCGAGCCGCGCCGCGTCGCGTTGCGCTTGGTGCCGCAGAGGATGCAGTTGGTCTTCTCCATGGCGTTGGTGAACTCGCACACGAGACACTTCCACCGCTCGTCGCCCTCGCCGCTAAACAATAATTACACGCACAAGCACAACGCTGTTAGAGACATGGCACGGCCCGAGGCGGCATACCATCATGTGTGGGACGTACTTTCGCTCGAGGTCGAGGCGGGTCACGGGCTCGGCGACGTCATTGAGGAGGATCCTATAGCACAGAGTATCCACATGCATACCCTCGGTTAGACCTGCACGCGGTGCAGCATTCGTTGCTCGCCACGTACCTGGCCAAAAAGGAACGCGAGATGTGTTCGCGAGGCCCTGTCGTCCGGTCTTTCAGCACGTAGAGCCCACCGAGCAGCAGCAGCAGCATGACCGCGGCCATGAGCGAGAGGAAGAGCTCCATATTCGCACTGTCCGAGTCGCCCATGGAGTCGCCGACGGATTGCGGTCTAAGCTAATAGACCCGCGTGTCTCTCTGTTTTGTTGGTGTTGGCGATTGATAGCCCAGTCCGGTTCTGGATATTCCGCTCTCGACCAACGCTGCGCCGACCGGAACGTTGATGGGACCGCCGACCTCGCCTCTTCAGATCCAGAGATCGTGCGCGTCGTTTAGTTCCTAGTGTTGGCGTTGTGATTATTTTTTGTTCCGGGGGCGGGGAGTCGCCGCGAACTGACTCGGTTTTGGTTGGTGTGCCTGTAAAGTGTGCTCGACGGAACACTGGGTGCTGGGCCACACACGGCCTCCTCGTGTGTATCGCCAACGCCTTTGCGGACGCGGGATGGGAAATGCCGCTCGGTCTAACCTGCGTGTGCTGCGACTCGACTTGTGCTGACCTCTCCGTGGGGGGTCGCTCGTTATGGGCCACAACAGCCGCGTGGCCGACAAGCATCGCCTTCCGCGAACGTGACGTTGTGGGTAGGAGGAAGTCGGAAGCGGGTCTGACTCCATTCCTTTTCAAAAATCAGGGTGACCTCCAATTGGGCAACTGGTTGGTTGTGGAACCATTCGGTTGAGCTGTTCAGATTAACGTGGCTCATCTCATCCTCGCCAGATGTTGCTATATGAGGGTCAGCCATGAAACCAATCGTGTGCCGCTCGTGTGCATAGACCGGGCGTATGCCACCTGGCCAGTCCGCAGTTTCCTCTGCGCCGAATGTTCAGCGAACCCCACTCGAAAAGAAAACCGTATCCACTGGATACGGTTTAATCCAGGAGGGAAAATGTATCCATGATCTGCTTGTCCCTGAATCAGGGACCCTGATGATCTGCTGATCCGACAGCGAACACGGTGAGGCAGAACGAACTGGACGCATGTGCTGATGGAGAAAGCACGACGCAGGCTCGTGATGGAGCGTTCAGTCAAAGCAACGGAAAGATCAGCGTACGGGCACAGGCCACTTTGCGACGTCGCAGTGGCCGCAGCTGCATGGTGCACACACCCAGTGTGTGTGACTCGGCCGGAAAGACGAACGGCTCGTGTTCAGTACGCAGAGAGGATCGGACACAAGAGTTGGGACGGAGAGGTCGATCGGCCAAGAGAGAGCGAGCAGAACGAGCATGCTGCGCGGTAATGCTGGCGAGGGACACCAGAGCCCACGCGCCATAGTGAGATACGATGGAAGAAACAAAACAATAGATGCTCTTGAGCATTGACTCACGGACGCCATCTCCAACTCCCCACGGATCGATCCCAGCTCCAAGCGATCTTCTATCGCGAGCAAAGCTACAATCTTCGTCGGCGTCGGGTGGTACGAAAGCTAGTCTATAGAGCCACACCAACACCACACATCAGCACAGATTTTCAGCAAGCGACATATCCCGAGCCACAGTACGTACCATTTCTTCGTCATCTTCCTGCTCCACGCTTGAGCCGCCCTTCGCTTCCTCGTTAGCCTCGCTTGCGGTCGATTTCCTTCTCTTCGACGGCGGGGTTCGCTTCGATGTCGGCTTGCCAGGCTCTCCCTCACTATTGTCGTCTGCACTATCGATAGCCTTTCGCACAGCCGACTTGACAGAAGCAGTCGACTCCCGCTTGTTGGCGCGCGATGCAACGGAGGCACGTGGGATGAAGCTATCCGGATCGTCGTCACTTTCCGAGTCCTCAACGAACGTTTTCGCTTGAGCACGAGCTTTTCGCATCAGCGACTGGCGACGACTTGGTGTAGCTTCATCGCCACTCTTTATCAGTGGCGTTGCAGGAGTCGCCGGGCTTTTCGAGAGTGACACTCGCTTCTTCTTTGCGGATGTTGCGGGTGACGAACGACGCTTCTGGGCAGAAGCAGGAGGTGAATTCATCTCCATGAACGTAGATATTGACGCCTTGATTGGTGACAGTGAGGCCTGTGGACAACGCTATCAGACAGCCGTGGTAAAATACTGTACTCTTTAAAGCAAAGACAACTCACCGTGATACGCGACTTCTTCCGTGGAGGATTGCCGGCTTCATCATCACCGTCTTGCCGATTTATCTTCGTCGATAATTGGCGATTTGTGGCCTTACCTGCACTGTACAGGTGCTTTGGAAGGTAGATTTTGCCCGGAAACGTCTTCAGATTCGATTGATTCTTGATCCGGCGCTTCAATAAGCCGACAGCGCAATCGATCAAAGGGTAGATTGCACCACTCCTTGGGTCAGATGGATCGTGGCAGTCAGACAGCTTCGTGAGGATCTGCAAGAGAAATGCGATGTTGTCCGCCTCTGCTGTGTTTGCTGGCATGAGTCCGTCGAGGAAGAAGTCAAGGTACGCAACCTGCTCACTCCACGTCGGATCAGAGAGGATGGACCCGCGGGCACCTCCCGAAGAGTTCTTTGCGGCAGACGACGAAGGGTAGTCGGGGTGGTGGGCAAGCAGATGGATGACATGCGGCAACGCATATTCCGGAACCATCAAGGCATTCACGTTCTGTCGATCCTCGTCATCACCTTCAGACGTGGTAGAGACTGATTGCCGCGATGATGTCGCTTCAAAGACGCGTCGCATTCGCTCCACAGCTGCACTTAGCAGTCCACGAGCCGTCTTCTTAAGCACCGGATTGGTTTCTGTAGCAGCGAGGACCAAGTAGCAGAGATATTTGTGCGGATGAGGAATCGAATTCTTCATCAAGTTCGCCGTGAGCTTCTTCACGAGGGCCTTTCGTACTTCTTCAGCTGAATCTTGCATCACGTATCCGAGAATGTGCCAGTCAGGCACATCTATAGTGTTCTCGATGTGTCGGTGTCGCAGTAATTTCAAGATGTTGCAGGCAGCAGATACACGGTATTTCACAGGAAGCGAGCCTGACGAACCCCACATCCGGCCATCAGAGCGGAGCAACTCAAAAAGCAGCTTGACTAACTCGCGACTTCTGTTCAGCAAGTTGGCCGAATCTCCATCATGGCAGTACAGGAGCAAATCGGACGCGACCTTGATGGCAAGGCAACGCACGTCAGCGGCTTTGCTCACTGTGTAACCGGTTCTGGACGATTTCTTCAGCTTCGAAGGTTCTCCGCTTTGATCTTGCTTTTCTTGAATGATGTAGGTCTCCATCAAGGATTGCCACAGCGTGGATACGTTGTCCGGATGCTGGGAGAGATGAAGTGGACAGCGCTTGATGAAAATGTGCAGGCTGTGCAAAGCGGAGATTGACGTTGGAGAGCTGGGACCACCGAGAATCTTTTTCGAAAAGAGCTTCGACACCAATGTGCCCACGTCCTTCGCCTCTCCGAAAAAGTTAGCCAAGATTTGAGCCGAGTACTTCGCTGCCACTCCATCGTCCTGTGCGGTGGAGTCCTTCATCACAACGCCGAGACAACACCGCTTGAGGTAGTTCTTCAGTGCTTCGGACGGCACTGAATCATTTCCTTGGCGATCGACAACATCAATGACTTCTTCCTGACGACGCTTCCAGTACTCAGAGAACTGAGCCAGTACGTTCAGGAGGCTAATGAGGACCTTGGAGTCTCTTTCGACGTCTTCGTCGTCGTCGCCCTCGCCTTGAAGGTTCGATGCATTGCTGTCGTCATTCTCAACCATGATGGTTGCAAATTCATCTTGGACAAAGCCTGAAAGCAACTGTGGTGTGGTGCGGGCGACGATCAGAAGCAATTCGGTGACTGAACGATTTTCGCGGTGATGCGGGAGCCCGTGCCCGATGAAAAATCGCAGATAGGTGGCGACAGTTCCTTCACTCATGGTGAGCATGTTGAGCTTTCGGCAGAAGTTCTTCAGAAATTCGCCCAGCGCTGTCTTGGAACCAACTGATTTCACGAGTCGATCACGCGCGTTCCGGAACTCCTCTTGTGATTTGGAGCTGTCGCACAATATTTCCAACAACTTGAAAACAGTCTGATCCTTCCACACGGCGAGCTGATCAACCAACTTCCCCAGATTGTCCGTCTCGTTGAAGAGTGAACTCAACCCTGCTTGCATACCCCCCTTTGCTGTGCCGAGAAAGGCTTCGGCTTGTTTTGAATTTCCGGTCGATTTGCGCGCCATTCTCTTTGCCATCAGAAACGGCTCCACGAGAGTCTGGCACTTCGCACGTTCGACAAACAATCGGCGGAGAGCTTCCTTGCCGGTGGGATCAAGTGAATGATAGATGAAGAGCAGGCCTTTCGCACGCGATTGCTCGCTGAAAGCTTTCGGTAGCAAAATGTCATCGAGAAGCTGAATGACGCGGAGCTTGAGCTCTTGTTGCGGGTACGCAAAACACTTGAGGACGTAATCAGGGACCCAGCCGAGCTTCTTCACATTCGTCGTTGGTACAATGTTGCCAAGTGCGAGATCGCAGTCTTCTTCCTCTTCGTTTTCGCCAGTCTCTGGTGCCCAGTACGAAGATACATGCGTGGCGTACACCTGGCTCAATCCGGTCATAGTTTCCTTTCGCAAAACGACTCGCTTGTCCTTCATGCGTTCACCGACTTGACGAAGACATTCCTCGCTCACTGCATCCAAATTGTTGGCCGCAAGATCACAAACCTCGTTGACCGTTAAACGTCGAACCTCCCACTCAGGGTCTGCGAGTCGAGCCACGAACTCCTTCTCGATAGATGAGGAAAGCTCTGGTTTTCGTTGCCAAATGATGGCGCTGACTTGCACCATCTGAAGACGAATCTCCTTGCTCACATCGCGGAATCGTCCCAGAAAATCTCGAAAGTTCTTCATGTAGTCATGCCCATAATCAGCGTGGGACGAAGCGAAGAGGCGCCCCATTAGCGCGATCGCTTCTGAGCGAGTCGCAACCTCATCAACCTGCAGCTGCATGCAGACGTTCGGCAGCACATAGAGCAGCAGCGATGAGTTCACCTTGTGCACTTCATAGATCAGGGAGTACACGTGCTCCTTGAGCTCCGAAGTCTTGGTTGTGAACGAAGTTGGTGCATCGACGAGAACACTGTTGAAAAAATGCGACAAATGGCTCTGAAGGTGGTCGCTGGTGCGACGAATGAGCTCTTGAGCCATGTGATACGGTCCTCGATCCGCGGCATCAGGATTCGACGCATCTTGAACTGCTGCTACCTCGACGTTTGGATTCGAATGGATCAGAGGAGACAATATCGCGTCCAGGAGCGACTGTTCGATCGTGTCGCTCTCCTCAATGCACGTGACCATGATCGACAGCATGAGGCTTTCGATCTTCACCGAATGTTCCTTGCGGATCGTGTTGAAGAGTGTGCGGAAGAGCTGGACGAGTAAAGGTTCATCACTCTCCTCGGGCGTGTAGTCCATGCCGATCAGCAACAAACATGCCTTGACTTGGGCCAAACTCTCGAGCACGTACAGATAATGCAGATGTGTGGACGACGCTGCCTTGGTAGACATGGTTTCACCGTGGCCTTCGATCGCAAGAGAGCGCAATTGCTCGAGAACCAGCTGGAATGCGTCGTAAAGCTCTTCATTCGACTTGAACGGCATATCAGGAGCGTATACGCGCAGGAGTTCCGCAAAGCAGCACGCCGCCAGAGATCGCACGTGCCTCTCATTGTGCTCAATGATCTTGTCGTGAAGCAATTCCGTACACACAAGCCGAAGCTTCTCGAGTGGGACATCACCATCTTGCTGTTGGTTAGGCATTTGCTGCAACGCCGTCCAGGTTTGCTTCAAGCGGCGAGACAGCTCGGAAGAGTTGCCCGCCGTCAGCAGAAACGACCCAGTCAGGATATGATCAAAGTTACCACCTCCACTGTTCTTGGGCTGCGATACCGCCGACGCTCGGGCTTTTCCACGCCGCGGACCTCTCTCCTCACTCTTCTCTTCTTGCTCGGAATCGCTCGCGCCATCTTGGTGCACCATTGGAGTGATGCTCTTCAGTGCCGCCCCCGAGCCCGACAGCTCGGGCATTTTCTTGTCTTCACCTGCATCTTCACTACCCTCCTCATCTTCATCTTCTGGCTGCGACTTCTCTGCAGGTGTCTTGTCCTTCCGCCTCAGCGCCGACTTCTTCATGGACTCCATAATAGTCTGCTGCTTTGCGCCGCTCTTGCTGCTGCCCGCGCTGTCCGATTTCGTTGCTTTCGCCGCAGGCGCCTTTGCACCGGACGCGCCTTTCTTCTTTCGAGCCGGTGGCGCCGCTGGCGTTGGCGACGCCGCGCTGGAGCCGCCCCCGCGAGAGCTTCGCTTCTTCGCCGGCGGCATGTTTCCCCTCTTCCCACTTGAGGCTTCGTCAATTGGCCCGCCACTTGGGGCAGAAATGTCCGCGTGGCAAACCAAGGGCAACCGACCTCGGCAAATTTTTGTACGGACAGGATGTGAACACAATCGTACAATATGTGTTTTGGCGCGAAATTCTCAACCCAGATTCAATACCGTATTCTATATGTTAAGAAAATGGCCCCATGATATGGGGCCATTTAACATGTAGAATACATATCATGTCTATTGACGCAGCGCGATTCAGCCAATCACCAATCAGTATTTTGAGTTAAACTCCATCTTTGTCAAATTCCACGTCCGTAATTTACTGTGAATGACTTGGTTTTTGTATGGGTTACACTGTTCAGCTCAGTAATTTACAGAACAAGATGCATTTTGGCCATTTTGGTTCCAAAACACGCAAACGTCATTTAACATATATTGTTGAATACGGGTTTAACCCGCTATAACCAGCGGTTGATATGTTCGTAACTCGTCAAGCACCTGGAGTCGATCACCATACAGATGAAAGCCATGGCGCTATTTGGATGGCGATGGAGTATTGTATGACATGACGCATAGTGGAGAGACAAAGAGGTGCGCAAGACGTTGCCCACGCCAGCTAATAGATACTTGGGAGGTGTGCGGAGCAATTTGCGTCGCGTTGGCATGAGAGCGCACCCTATAGTTCCCACACCTTCGGGAAGTTTTCGTCTTCGTCGGGGAAATCGTCGGCCTTTGAGACCGGGAGTATCAGATAGCTGTTCCCAGATGGCACGTTTTGCTTGGCCTTGGCTTTCGGCGCAACTGGCGGCGTCGCGTTGCTGTGGCCGTGGTTGTATCGGTTCGTCGGCTTCTTGCTGTCGTATTTCAGGAGGTTCTTGGGCGTCGCTGCACTACGAGGAGGTACAACGTCTCGCTCGTGGGCGAGTCGCATCGTGCTGGTGATCGCGCTGGACGATCGCCACTTCACGTCACCGCACGATCGTGTGAATCGTCCCGACGGAGACGATGGGTCATCGTATTCGAGGGGCTTGGCGCTCACTGATCGCATCGGAGTGAACGGTTCTGTGGACGCCATCGAGAGGATCGTGGCGCTCGGTTCGCGTTGCGCTTCCTTCATGCGGCGATCCCGCAAACGGTCCTGCGTCATCTTCAATGGAACTCGCGATTTCGAGCGCGACTGGTGCATGCCAGAGAGCGTTTCCAGCAAGAGGCGCTTGTCATTCTCCTTCTCACTCGCAGACGCACTACAAAATCAGACATTCGGCTATCAGAACGAATGAACTTCCTTCACTGCCAGGAACCGTCGCGCCCATCACGCACCTCTTCGTACTCGACGTCGAACCATCCACAAACATATAATTTCCATGGCCACCCGACGCGTCCTCGTAGCAGAGACACCGCGACATCAGCTTGCGGCACTTGCGGCACTTGCCATCCCACGGTTCGCCGGCGGCCGCACTGTCCATAGCGAGATCAAGCGGGTCGGTCGATGGCATCTTGGGGCGGCGCGTCGCAACCGAGGGTGGCGGGTAGAGACTCGAGTCGCTGTTGGCCTTGCCGCCGTCTTTCCGCTTGGAGAAGAACGCCTTCATGTCTCGTTCCCCTGCAATCCCCGACTGGGCGTCCGGCGCTGTCCTCGTCCCGGGCAGGTCGTGTCGTGGGTCTCTCTCGTCGGCTGCGTCGGTGTGTGCAGCACTCAGTTTCTCGCGCTTGGGGTTTCCGCCTGTTTCCTCCTGCCGCTCGCCGCCACGCCGCCCACTCACAACAAAGCCACGTTGCCCCGTCGCGACCGTCGCCGCCGCCCCACGACGTGACGGCATTTTCCTCGGCTGCCTCATTGCGGCCTGTCTAGGCACACACACGCGACGACAATTCCGGAAGATCCTGCAGAAGTCAATACTTCAGACTAGTTCGGAACTAATTTACTCATAAAGGCTTGTTACATGAACCTGCTATACGTGATTTAAATCAACAAATGATGCATGCATTGTGAGATTGATGATCGACTCGACTCGAGTGAGCCGGTGCTGACGTCAGTGGCATGTCAAGTTGAGATGCCACTGAACCGAGCACAGCGTGCAATAGAGCGTGAGATCTGGCGTTTAGACTCTGACCACCAGACATCACAGCGTGGACAAGCCGGAGAGAGTTGGGTCTTCAGACTGTCCGGCTTCTGGGTTCCGCGAATCAGAGAACGATACAAAGTTTTGTTGGCGAATCGTGGTGCCCACAATTCGCCAACAAAATGTACGACCGTACCGGGATCATTCTCACAACAATTTGTTGTCGACCCCGCCCAGGTTGCAACGAGCGTGACCCCACGGCCGCCGTGCCGCTGCGAGCGATCTTTCTCCCGCTATGATTAGTACCGGTATTGCCATCTCTTGCAATGGGGACACGCCGCCGCTATCCACATATCCCACAAATCCGTTTCTCCGTTGACGACTTGATAGCCACGGCCGATGGCGTGCGGCGGCAGCCAAATGCACCTACAGTAGCTACATCGGAGACTCACGAACGCGGAGGGGGGGGGGG
>JAADVV010000056.1:0-32569 GCA_023335905.1 Pythium pyrilobum | reverse complement strand
TCGCGTTCACGCCTGGATGTCCAAACCGCCTGTGCATAAGCAATGCCTCTTTGGTGTTACGATTCCCCCCAGCAAGCAGAGCACTCTCCAGCTTACCCAGGCCACGGAAAAGGAAGAGGTTCACCACCTTATCCAACTCTGCAGGTAACTATCCGCCCTTGACGTGTGAAAGAACACACTTTTTCTCCGCGATCTGGATACGGAAGCCATCGTTGCGTAGTCCCTTGATGATCGAGAACAGGTTGTGCGCGATGCGCGGCACGTAGTTGACCTCCACGAGTTCGATTGAGCGCACCATACCCGCCACGTCCTTGATCAAGAAACGCACCGTTCCTCGACGGAGAATGCGAAGTGGATCGCAGCCGTCTCCATGATGGACTCGAACGGTTCGAACTTGGTGAACAAATTAATGTCCTTGCGCATGTGGGAGGTAGCCCCGGCGTCGATCACCCACGACAAACCGCTGGTGCTGAGGATGGACACACCACTCATCAGTCCAATCGCATGTTTCGCTAATCCGTCCGCGTCACCAGCGTCAGGGATAGGTTCGGCCACTGCTCTACCATGCTTCTTCTTGCGAGCTGCCTCGCGGAGTTCTTGCTCGAGTTCTTGAAGCTCCAACTGCTGACTCACCGCCGATTCAGTTTGAGGGAGGAAGATGATCTCTTCGTCCGAGTACACGCCTTCACCGTTGTATGGCTCGTCCTCACTACGAGGTGACGCTCCGAGTACGTCACGCCATGCGTCTGGACTATCACCACGTCTGATCGCGCGTGCCACACGTCCCACTTGTTTGACACGCTCCGTATAGCCACGACGTTTCGCTTCCATGCGAACCTCGAGATCAAAACGCCTTTTCACGTTCTGGCGAGCCAGACGTTTCTCGGCACGCGTCATCTTGAAGTTCTTGTTGATGTTCGTGATGATCTCGTCACGCATGATCACTAGCACGCCCGACTCACCGTCGTCACTGTCGTCCTCCTCACCGGATTTCGACGTGTAGTCTTTTCGAACCGGTACTGGTTAGTACCGTTCTTGAGACGCACACATGCCGTGCCCTTGTCGCGGAGGTGCGCCGCTATGGCCTCGATCTCGTGTTCTTGGATATCGGTGCGCCACACAGAGGCAGGTGCTTGCCCACGTGGCTGTGCCACTACACCCACGAAGTACCTACGCTCTCGGTTTTGCTCTTGATTGAGTGGCTGTCCACTTCCCCCACGGGAAAAGCTGGGACTGCCAAACGGTTCACGTCGTGGAGGCGACCGGTCACCACGGCGGCCTTGAGAACGTCCACGTCGCTCTTCAGACCGGCCACGATCCTGTTCTTGATCGCGGCGCTCACACGAGCGCGATCTGCCACTTGGTGGCGAGTGGCTTCAAACTGGTGGTTGCCCTCGCTGGTCGTAGTGGCTGCGTTGTTCTCCGCGGTGGTCACTCCATCGTGGTTGCCGGTCACGTTGGTCACCCCACCCGTGTGACTGACCCCGCTGGTTACCCCAGCCTTGCTGTTGCTCGCGTTGGTCACCCCAATCTTGTTGCCAACCGCGTTGGTCACCCCAGCTTTGTTGTTGCCCACGCTGGCCACCGCGTCGCTCGTACTGGTTGAAGTTGGGTGGCGGTTCACGTTGATCACCAAAACCTGACTGATGATGCCCACGGTCATCACGGTAGTACCCGCGAGGCGGCGAAGAATAGCGCTGTCCTTGTGATTGGTTGCCGTGTGGAGGACCACCTCCTCCATACGCAAATCCTCTCCCGTCACCGTAGTTGTTGTAGTTGTTTCCATGAGGTGGTGGTGGTGGCGGCGCGTACCCTTGCGTTGGAGGACGCTGCCCGAGATAACCACCCTGGTCCGGACTACCACGGTCATCCGAACCTGCGCCACTTCGCCCACCGGACCACTGTCCATCTTGCCCACGTGGCGGAGAACTTCGTTCACTGCGGTTGTCCTTCTTGTCCTGGTTAGACTTAGACCAGTCCTTCTTGCCACCACCCTTGCCGGTGTTTTGCTACTTGGCCGGAGGCGGCCCGTCGGTCTTGACCTTCTGTCCCTTGTTGGGATTCTTGTCACAGTTGAAGGCCAGATGCCCGACGTTTCCGCACACGAAGCACTTCTTTTCCACGAACTCACCGCTCGGAGGCGCAGCCTCCACTGCTGCATACGCCTTTTCTTGCTTGTCCTTCTCTTGACCACTGCCCTCGAGACGGCGTCACTTGAGCTCGGACGTCACCAGTTCCATGAGCTTGGTGTACTCGAGGAGTTTCGCCTGTCCGAGCCGCCCTCAAATGACGTTCTCCCAAGAGTTGGGCAGTGCATGTTGGAAAATCATGCTCTTGAACACGTTTCCCAACTTGATGACTCGCTCGAACGTGGTGATGCTGGAATCAAGAGTTTGGACGAACATCTCTTGGTTTTCCATCTCGTCGAGACGAAGGCGAAACACATTCGTGTAGGTCGTCGCGTAGTCGGTGAGGTCTCTGGTGCCAAACTGCCCTTCAATGACTTGCCACATCACGTAGGGATCCACCATGCCGAGCACCAGACTGCGGTAGCCGGACGGCAGGGACAGCACCAGCACGTAGCACACCTCGGGTCGCTCTCGCTCGATCTTCTGCTTGAGCTTGATCGACTTGTCACCCGAGTCTCCCACCGAGATCGGCGACGGTGTCTTCTTCTTGTGTTTCTTCGCTTTCTTCTCTGACTTCTTTTCCTCGTCAGTGTTCTCGTCCTCGTCGTCGCCCTTGTCACCTTTCCCGCCACTGCGAGGGGTCATCGACGCACGAGCTGTCGACGCACAAGACGTCGAGTCGTCCGCGGAGCCACCGTCCACGTCCCCCGGGTCCACGACCGGGTGATACTCGCGCCCTTGGAAAGTGTGTACGGCTTGGTCGGGTCGTAGTCCTTGACGGCGATGTAGCCGAGCTAGCCCTTTCCACTCAGGGCCAGCGTCATGAGCTGAGCGAACCCATCGAACTCATCGTGCTCGCCGCTGAACACGGGCCAGTGCTTCTCGTTGGTCTCCTTGCTCTTGGAGCTCATAACCTGTCGCGCCAACACCTGGCAACGGCACACTTTGCAGGAACTCCCAGTGGAAACGGGGAGAAGGATGTCCTCGGGGTAGATGGAGAATTCCAAAGTGACTGATATTTCTAGGACTGTGTCCCTTGAGATCTTAGCTTTCCTAGACTAGGATCTAACTGGCTTAGCCAAGGAAAAACCTCTTATAGAGGGAAAAACCTCAGTTGAAGTGAAGACTTCCGAAAGGTTCGCACACCACCGCATGGACGAACTTATCGCAACACGCGCGGCCCTGCAAAGCTCGCGTGGTTTTGATACTTCAAGAGGTTGTGTTTGCAACACGGCCACACCTTTAATATCGAACAAGCAAGGCCAGCAGCTCGCAAGAACTCGTATTAACAGGTGGAGGGTGAAGGACGATGTATTCAACTGAGCCGGTCTTGAGCATGTACTATCTAGGGTGAGAGTTCTCGCGCGGAGCTCGTGGCTCTCCGTCATGCCTCAGCCCGAGCCGGAGATTGCGGCCTTCCTGCGCGAGCTTGTCGACGCCATACGCGTCCACGTACGCGAACAGTTGGTCTTCGTCAGTGTCGGCCCCAATGTTCCCGATGCGGATGTGCTACAAAGTGAGATCGGGTCAGAACAGAGCGTCTATAGCAGCATGAACACGAGCCACTCACCCTAGCGATGCCGCGGCGAAGATCCGTCGTGTAGATGCCCGGCGCGATCGCGTAGCGCACGCACAGCTTCGTCGTGAACTGGCGGGGGAGAACGCCACGCGGCTTGCTCTCCTTGACCTCCGCCAGCCGGTTGTTCTCTACGAAGGTTCGCTGCCGCTTCTTCTTCTCTTGCTTCTGCTTCTCTGCCACTTCGAGAAGACTTGCGAGCTCGTCTTCGTAGATGGCCTCGTTGGCGGCGAGCGACCGTGCGAGGTAGGCAGCCCACTCGTCGGTGCCCGTGACACCTCCCCACGCGCGGATTACTTCGTGGTAGATCGTATCTTCTCGGAATTTCTGCATGGCCGCATCTTCAGTCGCGTTGAGCAAGACGCGGTGCGACACGTCCTTGCGCACCGTCGCGAGTTGTGTGTTGAGATCCTCGTAGAGCGACACCGAGTGGAGCTTGCCACCGAACGTGCTGCTCAACAAGACGAGTCCTTCCGCTGGCGCAATCGGGATCCGAATGATGCGGTTCGTGCCTGCAGCGCAAACATGGGTGTGGTTCAGAAATCCCTGTCATGACGATCACCGTCTACGTGATGGACACCACGTACCGATAGCAGCGTCGAACTGGCTTCGAGACATACCCCTCGTCGCAACAGCGAGCGCACCGCCGACCATGCAGCGGATCTGGTGGAGCAGGAACGCCTGGCCAACGATGTGGACGCGAACGAACGGCTCGCCAAAGAAATCGCGGATCAGAGACCCCGAGCACGAGTAGATGGCGCGGCGGTGACGCGGGAGCGGCTTACGCGTCGTTGCCGCCGAGTCGACAAACTGCTCAGTGTACTCAGGTGCCGCGCTGCCAGCACCCACGATCGCCTCGCGTTGCTCGTCGGTCTCCCCATCCGTGTCGATGTCCTTTTCGTCCTCTTCGTCCTCCTCATCCACCACGGAGTCGTGCTTGGCCGCTCGGCCCTGTACCATGCGGTCGTGCTGCCGATAGAAGAAAGACCGCGACTTGGTAAAGTTGTGAAAGTCGTGGATGCCTTCGTAGCGACGCAGAGCGCGACAGAACTCGTCGACCGCTTCCTGTTCGTCCCAGTCACGCGCTTCGCCGCCCGACGCGATCTCAAAGCTGGTCTTGAGGAACGAAAGCGGCATAAAGTACTCATATTCGCGCAGCACACAGTTCTTCCGCGCTGAGAAGCGCTTGTTCACGCGCGTGCAGGAGAAAATGCGGATGGTCGGCGGCAGCGCGGCGTTGAGCGACTCGGCGAGTCCACGGACGCGGCCCGTCGTCGGGTCCACCGTCTTCTCTTCATCGATCAGCAACTTGCCAGAGAACTACGCAAGCATTAAAACACTGTAAGCACCATCCCCCGTCCACGAGGAACGCACGCTGCGTATCGACGCGTACCACAATGCAGCCGGCGTGGACTCCCTTGTCGGTGCGGCTGCTTCTCGACCAGTCGATCTTGGACAAGTCGACAAAGTTGGACTCGCGCATCGCCCCGGCCGTGAGGATGGCCTGGCGCAGCTCGTTCTCGATGGTTGCGACGTCCTTGTTGAGCTGCACGCCGTGGTAGCCCGTGCCCAGGTAGCCGGCGACCATAGCGACCTTGCGCTTGACCAGCTTGGCGTCACTCACGGATGACTCGCTGCTCGTCCACCGCGCGCCCAGCGACGCGGAGACCGCGGATCCATAGAGAGATGGACGGAGCAGAGCAGAGCGAAGAGCAGCGTGGTGCTGCGTGAGCGGCTCGCGGCGTACGGCGCCGCGCAGGACACCCCACATCGTGCTGTTCTGCGGCGATGCGCGTTTGCTTCCGCCAGTCAACTGCCCGTTGCCGCGTCCACTCCAGTTCCGCGGTTGTTGCCTTTCATTCTACCTTGTTTTGGAAATACATACTTTTGGTACCATCAACGTCTCATTAGTAGACCTATCTCGTGGGGACATAGAAACTTCAAGTGTACATGAGGTTTTGTTTTCGCGTAAAACCTCGTTGGAGCTGCCCGAGCCAAGGTCGGTGGTGCCGTCCGGACCCACCACCACCACAACGCATCCGCTTCTCCGCCTTCTCCGTGACGATCGATCGAGATGGCTCTCCGTGTCGCTTCCGTGCTCTCCAAGTCGCTCCGTGCGTCGCCCACTCGCGCGTCGACCGCTGCCTTCGCATGGCGCTCGGTGTCGCGCGCGCAGCAGTCGGCGATCGCGTGCTTCTCGACCAAGTACACCGAGCAGCACGAGTACATCTCGGTCAACGGTTCCGAGGGCACGATCGGCATCACGGACTTTGCGCAGAACTCGCTGGGCGATGTCGTCTTCGTCGATCTGCCGGCCGTCGGTGACTCGTTTGCCAAGGGGTGCGTCTCAACTGCGATGCGCATACAGTGGGAAAGAGATTGACCGTGGATGTGTCGGTTTGCGCAGTGATCCGTTCGGTGCCGTCGAGTCGGTCAAGGCCGCCAGCGACGTCTACGCGCCAGTCTCGGGCACAGTCGTTTCCATTAACGAGGTTGGTCACACGAAGACGCGGTGGATTTGTCTCCATTGACCAAGCTAAGCTGACACTGGGCTGTGTGTCACCAGAACCTGAGCGAGAGCCCGAACCTCGTCAACGAGGAGGCCATGACCGGCGGCTGGTTCATCAAGATCAACTTGGAGAACCCGTCGGAGCTTGACGAACTGCTCGACGAGGCTGCTTACAAGGAGCACTGCGCGAACGAGGACCACTAAGCGCGCTCCTACCGAGTGTCCTGACCCACTCTCGCTAGAGCTCAATTTCCCCATTCCGTGCTGTCCTTCTTCCTCCAGTGTCGAAGCGTCGTGTCGTGCACTTTCCTGCCTCCGCTTTATGCAAATACAGCTGAAAACATGCATGTGCTGCTTTGCCATCCCATCCATTTCATCTCCACTCAATCCTCGCCCTCGGATCCCACGTCATCCCGTACTCAACTTGCAGTCCCGTGATTCGTCTACATCCGTAATTTCGCCCAACCTTGCTCCGAAGCGTAAATACTACTGCTTCATGCGTCTACAATTGCAATTTGTTTCCAATTCAAAATCCCGAAAAAGGCCGATTCGGAAGAAAAAGCGCGCGGGCAAGTTAGTTGGCCTCACACACAAGCAAAGAGAAAGTTCAAGGCAGAGACGGCAACGTCGACGCGTAGGCGCCGCGTATATCCGGACGCTTGTACGTATACGAGACCGACAGATACAGAGAGAGGACGCGACGCGACGACGCCATGGCGGACGACGGCAACGTCAAGGTGTTCTGCCGCGTGCGGCCGCCAAACGAGCGCGAGGGCGGCGTGACGGCGTTCACTAAGAAGTGCGTCGCCGTCCCCGCGAGCGACCCGCTGCAGCAGACCGTGCTGCTGCAGCTCAAGGGCATGACCGCGCCGGCCGCGCCCAAGACCTTCACGTTTGACCGCGTCTTCGGCGAGCGCGCGACGCAGAACGAGGTGTTCGAACTCGTCGGCGTGCCGATCACCAGGGCGTGTCTCGAAGGCTACAACGGCACGATCTTCGCGTACGGCCAGACGGGCTCGGGCAAGACGTTCACGATGCAGGGCCCCGACGATGTGATCGACGCCGATGCGCGCAGCCTGACGCCGAGCGAATTGGGGCTGCGTGGGCTCGTGCCGCGCGTGTTTGACTATTTGTTTCAAGACTCGAGCAGCTCGGCCGGCGCGTTGCGCGTGCCAGTGGATGGCACGCGAGTAGAGCACACGTTTGCATGCTCGTTCATGGAGATCTACAACGAGCGCGTGTACGATCTGCTGGATCTTGGCAGCACGCGCGACGCTGCAGGACTGATTCTGCGGGAGAACGGACGCAAGGGTGTGTCTGTCGAAGGGCTGATCGAGAGTGTCGTGAACAACGCCAAGCAAGCCGCGGAGTTAATGGCGATTGGCGCACGGAACCGACGAGTGGGCCAAACGGCGATGAACCGCGAGAGCAGTCGGTCGCACAGTGTGTTTGTGCTCCAGATCCAGTCGAAGGAGACGACGGCTGATGGTATCACACGGACGCGGCTATCTCGATTCAACTTGGTCGATCTCGCTGGATCCGAGCGCCAGAAGAACACTGAAGCGATCGGTGAGCGACTGAAGGAAGCCGGTAGCATCAACAAATCGCTGTCGGCCTTGGGCAACGTCATCATGGGGCTTGTGGAACAATCAGCGGGCAAGAATCGCCACGTCCATTATCGCGACTCGAAGCTCACATTCCTGCTCAAGGACTCTCTGGGTGGCAATTCGAAGACGTTCATGATTGCGACAATCTCACCGGCAGAAGATTCATCGCACGAGACCCTTTCGACTCTGAAGTTCGCACAGCGTGCCAAGCTCATTCGGAACAATGCAGTGATCAACGAAGACACCAGCGGCAGCGTACTTGTTCTACAGGAAGAGATCATTCGCCTGCGTCGCCAGCTTCAAGAAGCTCAGCTCAGTCGTGCTTCCGGATCGGATTTATCGGCGGAAGCGCGCTTGGCGAGCTTGCAACAAACAGCGGACGGAGTCATCATGCAGGAAGCACCGCTCACAGAGCTGAACGAACGCCTTACGGAACTCGAGTCTTCACTCGCGTTCACGCTCGAAAAGAATGAGAGTTTGCTGCGATTCAACGGACAGCTCTCTGTTCGCTCGGGTCGTCTAGAGTCGCTGTGCTCAGAACTGAAGAGAAACATTGCCCAGTTGAAGCTGCGTCTTCGCCTCCGAACTGGGTCATGCAGCGATGATGTCGAGATGATCGAATACGAGTCTTCAGCGGACGCCATCGAGTGGAGAATGAAGTACGAAGAGCTCGAAGAAGAGTACATGGAGCTACAGGAGCGATATCGCAGTCTCGGCGTGTTTGAGGATCAAGGGACTGAGGTTCAGAAGCTCAATGTGATGTATCTTACGCTCACAAAACAGTTGGCACACGTGATTCGTGAGAAGCACGAGATCTCACAACAACTCCAGGACAGGCCGCCATTCGACGAGGACGATGAAGACAAGCTCGCGCAGCTGGAGGCAGAGTTGGTGTCTCGATCGGTTGAGTTCGAGGCAAAGTTGAACACAGTTCTCGCTATCAATGCGGCAGCAGAGGAAAAGGCACAATCGGCCTCGCTCGACTTGCTCCAAAGCAAGCAGAAAGAAGCTGCGTGGAGGATCAATCAGCAAACATCAGAAATCGAAATCACCGAGTTGCACGAGCAGATTGCGCGACTACAAGGCGAGGCGAGAGATGCGCGTGAATCTCTTCTTGAAGAGAAACGCCAGCGTGTTGAACTTGAGATGAAGATGAACCAAGAACTCGTCAACGCTCAGCAAATGTACGAATCTCACTTGTCCGAGAAGTTGACCGAGAGCTTCGGGTTGAGACAGCAGTGTGACAAGTTGGAGGGTGAACTCGTCATGGTCGTATCCGAGCGCGACCACTTCAGTGCGGAGCTGACTTTCAGTCAGGAGCAGCAGTTGCTCACAAAGGAGAAGCTAGATTCAACATCTGCAGCACTCAACGCGCATGTTGCGGAGCTCCAGACCCTACGACTTGAACATCAACGGTACAGAGAAGACCAAGATACTCGCCGGCAAGAGTTAGAATCACATCTGAGCGAATCTCGTTCCTCGAATGACGGACTGGAATCGATCAAAGTGACTCTCGAAAGAACAGTCGATGGTCTCGAACAAGAGCAGGCGACGCTCTGTGCGAATGTGTCCAAGCTGGAAGCTGATGTGAGCATAAAAAAACAAGAAATCGAGGAATTGCAGTGTCTCTCCAGTCAGAACAAAGCAGCGATTGCAGTTCTCGAAAACCAGTGCGAGACGTTCGAGAGCGAGTTAGCTGATCACGCAAGAGTTTCGAGTGAGAAGTCGGCTAGAATCAACGAGCTGACACGAGAACTCCATGCAATGGCAACGTCAAGCACGGCTCTCACTGCAGAGCTGGAGTGTGCAACGAAGCTACTCTCTCAGACACAAGCAACAGTTGTGGATCTTGAAGGCTCCAAGCAGACTCTTGGCGATGATATCGTGCGGTTACAGCGTGTCGTCAGCAATCTTGAAGGTGCCCGAGACGATCTAAGTGCTCATTTATCGGAGATGTCCCACCGCTTGACTCAGCAACAAGACGATAACTCAGCGCTGGCTTCGAGACTCATTCAAACCGAGTCAGACCTGCAAGAAGAGCAGGCCGCACACGTCGAGACAAAGGACAAGCTGGAAGCTTCGTCCGTGTGCCTCCAACAATCTCGTTCCGAGAACGATAATTTGAAGGCAAGGGTCGGTGATCTTGAAGAAAGCAGCGCGGCGCTGAAGGATCAACTTCAATCACTGAACGATGAGCTAACGAAGTCCTCGGAATTACTCCAGATCACGGAAGACGCTGTTCGCGAGTGCAAGGCGGAGTTGGCCGAGCGCACCGAAGACTTGGAAACTATCATCCGGACGCTTAAGAGTGAGCATGCCGACCTCAATGCTCGAATGGACGCTACGGTCGCTCGTCATGCGGAACTCGTCTCTCAAATGAAGAGTGAACATCTTGCTGTCGTCGAGGCGTTTCTCCAGTCAGCGGAGAAGACCAAACTGGAGCACGAAGCTCTGGTGGACACCTTGAATTGTAAGATTGAAGCTGCCCAAGCTCGGTTCGAAAAAAACAACGCAGAACATGGCGCACTCATCAATAGTCTTCAGGAGACTCTTCAATCAACTGAGGAATTGCTCCGCAACGAGAAAAGATTGCGAGAGGAAGATAATGTTCGAGCGAAAAAGCAAGCCGAAGAAGTGACGCATTTCCATGAGGATGCTGTTTCGACTTTGACAGCAGCCGCAGAGAAGCAGAAATATGAAGACGCCGCCGTGATTGAAAGCCTCCGCAAGTCTGTGGATGTCGCGCAGAACACCATTACTGAGCGCGAGACGACGTTGTCGGAGTTGCGTGATCAGATCGCTTCACTCCAGGACAACCTTGATGCTGCCGAGGCGACAACCAAGGACTACAGCACTGTCATTCAGAAGCTTCAAGTCGAGCGCGACGAGCTGGCCACTCGCATCGACACGCTTGAGAACACTTCGGCGACAGTTCGACGCGAGAAAGCTGCTGCTGAGGAGCGCATCATCGAGCTGTCAGCTGACCTCAATCGCGAAGAGAATAGAGTTCGCGAGCACGAGTCTACGATCGCTGCCAGCCAGGAACGGATGCGGAGTTTGCATTCCCAGTTCGAGGATATAACGAATGCTCGCAACCAGCTCGCGGTTGACTTGCAGGAAGCACGGGGCGCGTATGATGACGCTCTTTCCAGCCACGAAACCACAGTGAAACACCTACAAGATGCCCATGCGGCCGATGTTCGACAGCTCACATATGAGGCGACAGCAACAGCCACCAAGCTTGAGACGACTGTTGGGTCCCTGCAACATGAGATGGATTGCCTTCAAAACTCTATTCGCGATCACTCGTCTACGATTTCGCAACTCGAGCAGCAGCTGGCTTCGGAGCGTGCCGAGAAGGCAGCTACGCAAGATGAACTTACTGGCGTGAAGTCTGACCTGGAGGATCGTGAGCGCAGTATCGCTGAGAAGAATGAAGCCATCGATCGCCTGAACGTTCAGGTGGAGACTCTGCAGGAGGAGGCAACGGAGCAGAAAGTTCGACTGAGCGGGCGTATCCAGCTATTGGAGACTGATCTGAGCGACCTGCGCCGTTCACACACGGTTCTTTTTGCCTCGCACGAGACTCTGACCAATCTTCACACGCGAATCGTTGCAGAGAAGGCTCGATCTGACAAGACAGCTGCCGAGTATGAGGGAAGAAACGGAGACCTCACGAAGATGGTCGAAGACTCCAACAAGCAAGTTAAAGCGCTGTCAGCGACGATCGCCGGGTTGGAAAAAGACACACATACGCAATTGAACGAGATCAGCTTACTGAAGAAGGATCTACACGAGTCCGACAAGAGCATCTTGAAACTGAAGCAGCTTGTCGCTAAGCGCGACGATGAAATCGATGAGAAGGACAGTGTGATCAGCGGTATGGAAGAGACTCTCGAAAACCTCGAGTCTGATAAGACTCGAACTGCCGAGGACCTGAAGCTCATGGGTGTTACCGTGGAAACCGCTCGCGATGAACTGTCGAGGACGAATCAATTATTAGACGCCGAGATCAAGGACAAAATGATTGCTCATGAGAAGCTTGCGGTAATGGAGGCAGATCTGAGTGCGGCCCTTAAGTCCCACGGCGCGATTCACAAGCAGCTCCAGCATGAGTCGGAGTCGCTCAAACGTGAGCTCCAGACTGCGGCACAGGCTATCGCGTCCAAGGAAGGCGACTTGCAAGCAACATCGCAACAACTGGCGGCAGCTCTAGCGGAGGCAGGCCGTCTATCGTCGCGTAATCAAGATTTGGAGAAGAAGCTTCAAGCAAACGAGGTGGCTGTGCAAGAACTCGTGAGAGAAAAATCCGACAGAGAGAACTCATTGAAGAAAACGATAGCGAACATGGAGGAAGCCCTGCAAGACGTCGAAGCTGCTCGAGGTGCAGCGGATGCATCCGTTCGGGCCAAGTCCACCGAACTGGACGAGTGCAAGAAACAGCTTCAGTCAGTCCATTTGGAGCTCAGTGAAGCGTCAACAAGCATCTCTACCCTGGAGCAAGAGTCAGTCACTCAGCGAACTTTTTGGCTTGAAACTGAAGCTACCCTGCAATCCAGCATTCAGCAGCTCGAACTTTTGCTCGAAGAGCAACGAAGCTGCAACGAACAGGCGAGGAAGCATGCACAGGATGCCCAACAGTCTTTTGAGCAGGACCTGCAGGAAGTGCGCCAAGAGCTCGAGCACTCCGTGGAGAAGGCATCGCGCCAACGCAAGCGAAACGACACTCTGAACGAAGTCAACGCCCAGCTAGCTCTGGAAATCGAGGAGAAGACCGTCATGATTGCCGAGAACGTGAAAGGAATCAACGACTTCGAGCGTGAACTCAAGGACGCGCATCGACGGGAGGCGACTGCAAAAGACGAGTTGCTCACAACGAAAAGTGAGCTGTCGAGTACGACTCGCGAATTGGCGGAGCTCACCATGAAATACGAGCAGCTATCGATGGACTTTGATTCGACAAAACAGGACTGGGAAGCAAAGCACGCAGAATGGGAAGCCAAAGACAAGGAGTTGAAGGGAAGGATGGCCGTGGTTGGCGAGATGGAGGTCCAGATTGCAGACGAATCCAAGAAGTTGACGGATGAGAAGGTTTTGGTTGCGCAGAAAAAGAGAGAAGTTGAGAAGATCAAGCGAGAGTACACCCAGTTGAAGACTCGCGTCGAAGAGCTCGAGAAACTGAAGATCCAGCTATCCAAGGAGAAGGAGAAGTACAGACGTGAAGTGAATATGCTGACGGAGAGGCTCGACAACATCTCGAAGGAGAATGACAAACTCGTTGGGCACGACAACAAGCGACAGAAGATTCAGCATCACATCAAGGTGAAAGAGGAGAACAACAGGCTGATTGAAGAAGTCCGCCAGCTCACCGAGCAGAAATTTAAGCTCGAAGTGCGAGTTGGAAAGCTCGAATTGACGCTGAAGGAGAAGGAGAATATGGTGAACGATGTACTCATCGATAACCCGCGCTCGCCTTCTTCGGTCAAGTCAAATGCCAGCCTGCGGAATGGCCAACAGAAACTGCCACAGTCGGCAGTACCACCATCGGCGATTAAGGCGGCCGATGCTGGTCCAATGGAGGCATCAGCGAAGAAGCGGTTGCGGTCTCGAATCGAGTGAGTGGCTCCGTAGATAGAATTCATGTTGTCTGTATATACCTTGTGCTTTCTCGTTTGAGGCCGGCTACGGCGCAGTGTGTTATTGTTATTGTTGTGGCTGCCTGACAACAGCGATCGGTGAGTTGAGTTGCAGTCGCTGGCAAAGGAGAACTGCTGCGAGGAACGATGGCTTCTCTTGTCGAAGTGGCCAGAGCAATGGAGAGAAATTCACAGCATCAGCAGCAACCAGTCGCTCCAGAGGAATCAGTCGCCCCGACTAAACCAGGACTCTCTCTCGTCGACATCGCGAGGGAGCAGCAGCAGATAGCTGAGGCTCCAGCGGCGGTGAAACCGGTCACGCTCATGGACGTTGCACGGAACAAAGAAGCCTCCGAGTCAGCGAAGAGTACGCTCCCAGCGGTCTCCCTCCAAAGTCTAGCCAAAGAGATCAACGACGAGGAACGAAAACGAATCGACAAGGTGATCACAACGACTGCGACAGACGTGAAGGCGGAAACGATCCAGCAGCGAGCCAACGTATTGAAGGCTGCTGCGACAGAAGTTCGTCGAGAAGACGAGGCTCGGCAAGCATCCAAACCGCAGCAAAATCCCACAAACGATGCGTCAGCGCTGGAGCAACCAACAAAACCGTCGCAACGTGAATCTTCAGCTTTGCAGGCCAGCGATTATGGCGCGGATGGATACTCGAGTTTCGAAGATCACGAACGTAAGTCGGCTAAGACGCCGTCCCCTCCTGCAGCGAAGAAGAAGGCACCGAAAGGCCGAGTGAAGCAGGATTCCGGCCCCGACAACCAGAGCGAATCCGGTTCGGACGCCGGTCCCGAGAAGACGACGCCACGTGACTCACCTGCAGCCAAAGAGTTTCTTCGAGCGATCTACCGCGGCGACTCGCATCGGGTGCGCGAGATGATGCGGGACGACGATATGGACGCATCCACGGCCGACCAGGTGAGCTCGAGATACCTGCACAGGCAGAGAGAGAGAGAGAGAGAGGATCGGTCTGCTTCAATAGCACTTACACCGGAATGGCATTGCAGCATGGATGGTGCGCTCTCCACTGGGCGGCGTCGCAGGACCAGGCGGAAATCCTCGCTCTACTGCTGGGGCACAAGAACGCGCGTGTGGACGCCGTCGAGCACGTGAACGGCTGGACGGCTCTCCATCTTGCGGTCATGCGCGACGCCGTGGCGTGCGTGAAGCGGTTGCTCCGCGCGGGCGCGAGCGTGGGCGTGTGCGATCTCTACGGAGACCGTGCGTTGGACCTGCTCAAGGCCGTCAAGGGCAAAAAGAAGGAGCGGCTGCTCCAACTTCTCCATAGCAAGTGAAAAGCGACGTGTGTTTCTCCTTTTCTCTCTCTCTTTCTTCTCGTTCTCGCGTTACGTCTTTTGGTTTCTCTCAACAGGAATCTCTCGACGCCTCGACACTCGGCATCCACAAATCGCGTCCTCTCTCCTCCGTTCTCTGGCTTGTCTCTCTTTGTTTCTCTGTGCGTTGGTATGATACGTGGCCTCTTAGGACGAGGCGCCAAACGTGCCGACGTTGTCCTTCTTGTCGTTCTTCTCGACCTTGACCGACTCGCGGTACTTCTGCAGATAGAGCTTGAGCGGCTCGACGTAGCAGTCAAAGCCGAGCGTACTCATGGCCCAGATGATGTCGTCGCCGTTGATGGTCTTGCGCTTCTCCTGCTGGCACTTGTCGCTCGCCTCGCTCGTGATGAACGAGATGAACTCGCTCACGCACTCCTGGACCGTCTCCTTGCCATCCTTGGCGATCTTGGCCGTGGACGGCAGCGACACCTTCATGATGCGTGAGATGTTGGCCGTCGGCAGGAACCGGTCCTGCTCGCGGATCTCGTCATTGTCCTGGTCTTCCTTGCTCGACATCTTCGTCGTCGCCGGTCCGTGGGTCCTTCGGTTCTCTTTTTTGTTTCTGTTTCTCTCTCTGCCCGGCCGGATTGGTCAGTTTGTTATCCAACCCCCGGCCGTGAGAAGTAATTTATGCAGGCACAATACATTTCCCGCGCGAAAAAACCGAAATCACTGCTGGGGAGCGAGCGAACGACCCCCCCCCCGAAGGACTGGCGTGAAGGGAATTTATTAGAAATTGATTACTTTCGTGACCGTAAAGTACAGTTGACTCAGTTCTTCATAAATTGATGATGGATGAGCTCCTGGCTTCGGGAAGTGCCCACATCCGTAGAGGCCGTGGCAGCAAACAACGAAGCGGTACCTCGCTGTCTAGCTGCTTTATAAAAGTCTTGGTCAACGTGGGCCGCTAGTAGCGGAAAAGTAGCGACCCGCTACTTTTCCTGTCTATGCTTCTTCCTCGCCGACCTCGTCTTCGCTGACGTCGTCGGTCTTGAAGAATGTGTACGAGAGCGTGATGTTGTGCACGCCCGACATGGACGGATCGTCGCAGAATTCCGGGTCGATGAAGAAAAACACGGGCATATCGATCTCTTCGTTGGCCTTCAGGCGCTGCTCTTCGAAGCAAAAGCACTGGATCTTGTTGAAGTACACACCCGTCTGAGGAGGGTACACGTTGTAGGTGGCGACACCCGTGATCGGCTTGTCGGTCTTGTTCTTGGCCGTGAAGAACGCCAACGCCGTCTCGCCCGGCACTACGAGCAGGTCACGCTGCTGGGGACGGAACGTCCACGGCATGGTGCCACTCACACCACCGTCAAACGTCACTCGGATCGGTCGCGCGTCGTCTCGCGGCGTGAGCTTCTCGGCGACGAACACATCCGCTCGGCGCGTCGTTCCACCAAAGCCAGTCATCTGACAAAAGATCTTGTACAGCGGCACCGCGGCGTACGAGATCCCGAGCCACGCGACAATGATGCCCGAGAAGTAGATGAGTGCACGGCGGTTGCGCTCCTTGAGCGCCGCCGCTTGAGCCTTCTTCTCGGCCTCGCGGCGAGCAGAGGAGGAGGACGACGCAAAGCCACGCGCGCTGGTGGGCCACACTTTGAGCCACGACGCATGGAGGCCACGCTTGTCGCCGACTCGTGCCACAGGCAGCGTCCACTGGCGCAGCGCGATGGCCGGCGACGCTGGGCCGGCGAAGAGGGTGCTGTTGCGCAGCGCGCACGCGGCGGCGCGGTTCCCGACGAGCGCACGCAGCAGCATTGGCGGCGGGAGGCAACTTGCGGGAATGATGATGAATGGGACGGTTGCCTGGCCCAAGGTCACTGACGTTGGACGACTGTTTTGTTTGGACGAGTGTTTTATACAGCCACTAGTCACCCATTGAATGACAAAACGTGCACGCGAATGCTGGGCAAAAGATGTCACCGAAGAGGACGATGAAGGCCAACGCTGTGTGGAGACGTCGAGGTTACGTGGATTCAACACGGAGGAATCCTTCACAACTTACAGGACGATGTCTCCTCTGACCTCTTAAGTGTCTCCAGAGACGTGGTAGCTAGCCAAACGCTGCCGCCAACATTTCAAAGCTGCGTCGTGGTCTCGCGATGATGGTCAGGCGAAGCTGTGGTCGATGCTGCTCTGTTGCCACGAGTGCCGATGCGATCCAGATTGTACGACTACTTGGAAGGTTGGTGGCGCAGCAGGTCGTCTTGTGAAGGGACTGTGTGCCAAGAAGAACAACACAGGAAAGGTGTGCGCAGTGGGTCGACACGGCCGAGCGATCGAATCAATCGCCCGTGCACGGACGACACCACGTGCGAGCAGACCGACACACGCCCCCGAGGGGGTTGGGTTGTTGTGTTCTCCAAGCCGCGAAGCAGGAAAAAGCTGAATTTTATCCCTTTATCGCTCGCTGCGTCTCGGAGGTGGTGGCACACAATTTAAACTGCTGCTATCCTCGAGTAGATGCGATCCACGACAAGCCGTCCCCAAATGAGAAGCTGCTTACTCGTTCTCCTCAGCGCGGACACGCGCGTTGGCGTTGGTCACGCGAATGTTGAGCTGCTCGGCGCGCTCGACGATCTCGCGGCGCTTGCGGCCCGACACGTTGTGCGCGATCTCGGCGCAGTACTTGCGGTTGTGCATCAAGAGCAGCTCGAGCTCGGCCGAGTTGTTGACGACGAACTTCAAGAAGCCGTTCGGGAGCGTGTGGGCGGTCTTCTTGTTCGAGCCGTAACCGACGTTAGGCATGCGGATCGCACCCTTGAACTTACGACGCACACGGCCATCGATACCCTTCGGGCGGCGCCACGACTCCTGTTATGGCGAGAGCGCGCAACACCATCGGCGGAAAACGCGATTAGTCCCTGTTCGGTCATCTACTGCCATCTCCCTACACGTCCCCACTCCACTGCAAAATGGGAGGGCGATGCGAAGTAGCATAATATACGACGCTGTGCGTGCTGCAAGAGGTCGAGCTACTTACTGGCACACGCTTGAAGCGGTTCGACTGGTGACGCTTGAACTTGGTCACGCGCTTCTTCACGATCTTCGCGCGAACAACTGGAGTAACCTGCACCATCTACAGAGGCGGGGACACGCGCAGTCACTGTCAGCCGCTGATGGAGAGGGGGAGGCCGCCGCGCGGCCCGCAGGGCGTCGTCGCCAGGCATTACCTTTGAGGAAGCTTTCGAGTTTTCAGCACTACTTTGCCCAACACCCAGACCGCCCACAGAGCCTGACGGCCAGGCGAAAACCTTCTCATGGCCATTCAAGTTGCGCTGGGGAGTGAACCGGTTCAGCTTTTCGGGTGAACCGGTCCCGGTTAAACCCGGTTTCGACCAATCGGACCACGGTCTCGGAGTCAGACGCTCACTTTCTGAGACCAATTGCAAGACGACGGATGATTGGGTGATCAGACATTCGGAGACCGGACTCAACTGGTGCTGTTGATCAGCCGACAGTCGGGAGAAGAAGAGGAGCGCGATGGCGACGCCGGTGGCCACGACGATGCGCCAGCTCGGCCACAGTGGTGAGCAGCGCCAGCAGCGCGCGCGTGTGTGTGTGGTGTAAAGCGCTGAAGGGTGGTGTGGAATGTTCTGTGTGAAGTGACGGGCGCGCACGAGAAGATCTTCGTGATGACGTACAACGTGCTCGCGCAAACGTACGTCAAGTCGAGCTTCTTCCCGTACTGCGACCCGATCGTGTTGCGATGGAAGAACCGGTCCAAGAAGCTGGTACGGGTTGGCTCTGGCTGGCTCAGATACGTGTCTGTGCGGTGGATTGATGTCGGACGCTTCACCACAGGAAGAGGTCTTCCAGACGCTGCCTGTCAAGCCGCAAGTGGTCTGCCTACAGGTCGGTTGAGCGTGACTCACCTCAATGGAGTAGAGATCATTTGATCGGTGGGAAACTGATTGCGATTCGACTCGTCAGGAAGTGGACAACTTTTACGAGTTCTGGGCGAAGTTCATGAACAGCATGGGCTACGAAGGGTGCGTGAGAATGAGAATCGTTGGAATGCCCACAAGCAACTCACGCGCGTTCGCTTGCACATGTGAAGCTTGTACGTACAGAAGCAAGGTCGAAAGAAGGAAGGTATCGCCATTTTCTGGGACGATGCAAAGCTGGAGCTTGCCAAGCACGAAACGATTGGTCTCGACCTTCCAGTCGGTGACGAGTCTGGTGAGAATGATTGTTGCAGTGTCTCCACGCAACTGCTTGACTGATTTGCATCACCTTTAGACTGCAGCAAAGATCTCCTGTCTCGCACTGCGAGAGGAAGTGTCGGCCTTGCCATGGAGTTCACTTGCCGCAAAGCGAGAGATGTGATCAAGTCGCGGTTCCTCGTCGCGACGACGCACTTGTTCTGGGATCCGCTCCAGGAGGACGTGAAGCTGCTCCAAACGCGTCGTATGATTCGCCACCTTACTGAATACAACAGCGAGTCGAAGCTGCCCTTCATTTTCACGGGTGACTTCAACTCGCTTCCGGACAGTGAAGTGTATCGGTTCATCACGGACCAGCACTCCTTCCGCAGCGCGTACGCCGAGTACGACCGCAGCGAGAACCCACCGCGCGAGCCTGCATTCACGAATGTCAATGGCTTGAGAAACGATGAGAAGAATCGCGAAATTCCTGGATTCATTGGCACGCTCGATTACATCTTCTACCAATCCCCACGGTGCGTTGGAGCCGAGGGGCTCACTCGGAGATTAACTTTTCCGCCCAATTGACGTCTCCTGCTGCTTCCCATTGTAGCCTTCAACCAGTGGCGCTACTGGAGATCATGTCCCGCGAAGACGCGACGAAGGAGCGCTCGCTGCCCAGCAGGTTCTCTCCGTCAGACCATCTCCCGCTGATCTGCGAGTTCGCGTTCTCCATGGAGTGATTGATGAGCATCGTTTCGAGTGTACCCATTTTGATGTGTCGCACCGTGTAATGGCATCAATTCTTCCCACTTCAACCTTCTTGTGAAAGTTACGCCATACGTTAGAAACGTTGGATTGACAGGACCTTTTTTTAAACACCGAACGTTAGGAACATCGTACCGACGGCGTTCAGCACTGGGAACAGCAACCGCATCAAGAAGCTCATTAGTTACCTGCCCCCCGCCGGTCGGAGATCCCCCCCGACGTCTCTGTGTAGGCCCCTCCTCTGCGTGACCCAGCGACTCTCCGTGCACAATGGGCGGAGCAGCTTCCTCCCTGCCCAAGCCCGACCGCGGCGGCGTGCTGTTCGCGTCGCCCCGCGAGAAGGCGGCGCTCGAGAAGATCGTGTCGGAGCTGCCCGTCCCGCGCGAGGACGCGGCCTATGCGGCGCTGTTCAACGCGCCCGTGTCGCTCACACACTTGTCGCAGCGTGACGTCGAGTACCTCAACCAGGAGTACGGCACGACGCTCGGTGGGTGAAAGGGAATATATGCCGTGGAGATCCCGTTTGGAAGGGTTGGACTGACTAGTATGCTGCTGGGTTCATGTCGTGGACAGCGCAAAACAACTTGCGGTCGGGCAACTTCCGCGTGCTCGTGCGCTTTGCGATCCACGCGCTTCCACTGTGCTGTCGCATGGAGAAGATGACGCCCGATGAGGTTGAGTCGTATGCGCCGCCGACGGCGAACGCGCTCGGCGGAGACGCGGCGGCCGCGGACGCGAAGAAGCGGCCGACGCTCGAGAGCCACGTCCACCAGGCGGTCAACGCGCTCTTCCTCGTGCGCAACTTCACGATGCGGTTCGTGGAGAAGCAGGACGAGTGCTCGCTGCTCTCCCACTTCAACCAGGTGACGCTGCCCGATTTCAACATCATGATCTCGCCGCGCAGTACGAGTTTATTATAGCCACCCCAGTGTTCGTGGAAGAAAGCCTGACGCCTTATTGCTACCGTATAGATCGAAGTAGCACTGCGATCCGCGTGAACGACCATGCGCCGCAGCACGCGCGACCGAACGCGCCTCCGCTCGTGCGGCAGACGTCCAATATGAGCGACGACCTCGCGTTCCGGTTCCTCGAGACGCTCATGACCGTGCTGATCGACTTCCAGCCGTCGCGCAAGACCTACGAGCTGTACGTCGAAGTGCTCAACACGCTGCTAGTGCTGCTCTCCCCCGTCGCGTACCCGCGCGACCACAGCAAAGACGCAAATGATCTCGGCGCCCACAACCCGTTTCTCTACATGCTCATGTCGTCGTCGATTCCCGGTGGCAAAAAGGCTTTCTGGGCAGCGAGCCTAGTGAACGCCCTGCTGCGTAACTACACGGACCCTATCCAGGCGCCGGCGTCCGCGAGGGAGTCGCTGTCCGTCTCGATCGCCGTTACGAACGCCGAGGAGATGTCGCTCATCAAGATCTCGGAGAACTTGGAGGCGGCCGCGATCGAAGAGGCGGAACAATTCTCCTACTTGACGCTCGAAGGCATTGGCTCGATCGCTTGTGAGTCTGCAAATTGGCATTCAGCTGTGTGTGGTTGTCTTCTCTCGCTCTCGTGCTCACGGTGACGTGGTGTCTCTGTTTTATTGTTCTGTACGTAGCGACGATCTTCAAGTTCCCGCTGAGCTTCTACCACTACTTCGTGGCCCCCGACGGTCACTCGTACCCGATCGCGGAGCGCAGCGCACTGGTGCTTCTCGTGTTGATGCAGAGCTGTCGAGACACGGGCGCGCCGAGCAACCCCTTCCGCGACGTGTTGTGCTCGCTCACGGACACGGAGAAGACTACGGGAACGGACGACGTCGTGCGTGTCGTCCCTCACAGGCAGGAAGACACCACGAGTAGTCGGGGCAAGCTCACGGAGCTCGCGTTCTCGAAGCTGTTCGCCGCTGTGGGCCACAAGGCACCGTACGAGAGTAGCCATTTGCTGCTGTACACGCTGCTCTACACAAACCCGATGATGCATGACGCCGCGATTTCGAACTGTGATGTCGACCATGTCATGCTGCCGCTGCTCGAGACGCTGTACCACGCCAAGTCGGTGGACCCATCCCGTATCTACATGCTCGTGATCGCGATCCTGACGTACACGCAGGACAGGGCGTTTGTGCGCGACGCCCATTCCAAGATGGTGGTGCGCAAAGTGCCGTGGTACTCGGAGCGGTACATCCTCGACGTCTCGCTGGGCAGCCTCATGATGGTCATCTTCACGCGGCTCATCTACCGCAACATCACGCACTTCCAGGACAGCTTCATCCACCTGAACGCCTTCGCAGCGCTCTCCAACCTGGCGCGGTATGCCGAGAACATCCACGTGTACGCCGCGCAGAGCATCGTCGGGCTCATCGAGATGCTCGCCAAGATGGAGGCCAAGTTCTCGGCCAAGATGGAGCGCGAGAACCAGCTCCAGAATGAGGAGCTTGTGCAGAAGCGGAACGCCTATGTCGAGTTTATCCGCCTGCTGCTCGGCGTCGTGTCCTCGTGCCTCAAGCCGAACCTGCTCCCGCGCAACCCGCAGCTTGTACGTTTGCCTCTGCTGTAGCCTGCCACCGCGCCTTTCTCCGTTCTAATCCTCTCGTTCTTGGATAGATTTATTCCCTTCTCTACCGGGCCGAGACCTTTGCCGCGCTGCAGCGCCACCCCGAGTTCGCGCACCAGGTCAACAACTACTCGGTGTGGAGCACGCTCACGCGGTTCCAGACGCTCGTCGAGTCCAAGACGACGCCCGAGGAGACGCTGGACGTGGCCACGGTGCTGGAGCTCATCACGGCCGAGTGTGTGGGTCTGCTCGCGTCGTCGGCGTCGACGGCGTCGCGCCACGGCGGCCGCAGCGATGCCGCGGCGCAGCAAGCGGACGACGACGCGAGCTACCGGTACGAGGAAGAGGCCGACCCGGAGCAATTCTTCGTGCCGTACATTTGGAAGCTCATCTTCGAGCAGACGCCCGAGTTTTGCTGGAAGGTGGAGAAGATCACACTGTTCACGCCCACCGCCAAGGCCTCGACGGCGACGCTGTGAAGCCGCGACCACCGTTCTCCGTCAACTGCAGTACAGTAGTTGTAGTACGAACTACTACAAAGCCCATAGAGACAGGCGCCCAAACGACGAGTCTGTAGAGTCTACAGACTACAGTGTAGACGAAGGCAGCCATGGCGTGGCGTCGCCCTGCCGCATTCGACCTGTATCATCTCCAAGGAGGCGCCGCATTGCTTCGTAGTCACTTGTACACATCGAGATGGAATTCGATGAATGGATGATGAAAGGGGGTGGATTGGATTGGATTGAATGGTGGCCTCGAAGCGGCTCACTTAGTTCGATCCGACCTTGCGCACGGGGGCGAGCTTGCGCTCGGCGAACGTCGGCAGCACGAACGCGGCGCTGTGGATGGGCGTGCTGTAGTAGCGGAGCGTCTCGGCGACCTCGGCCGTGGGCACGCGCTTGGGTTTGACGAGCGCGTCCTTGCTGTCGTCGAGCGAGCACATGACGAAGCCGATCTGGCCCGACGGGTAAGTCGGGATGGTCGTGTACGCGTACTGGACCGTCGGGAAGAAGGCGTGGCAGCGCGTAAGCACCTCGGCGATGAGGTCGAGGTGGAGCCAGAGGCACTCGCCCTGCGTGCACACGATGCCGTTCGGCGCGAGCGACTTCTTCATGTTCTCGTAGAACTCGGCGCGGAAGAGCACCTCGGCGGGGCCCACCGGGTCCGACGAATCGACGATGATCACGTCAAACTCCTCGGTCGTGTTGTCACGCAGGTACGCCGCGGCGTCGGCGTGGAGCTATGTACACAGAGAAATAGAGAAGAGGCGTCAGCAGCCAGTCTATCACTATGGAGACGACTCGGCACGTACGAGCGTGAGGCGCGGGTCGTTGAAGTTCTTGGCGAGCGAGTTGGTGAAGAACTTCTTGGCGACGTCGCAGACCATGGGGTCGATCTCACACATGATGATCTTCTCGACCGAGTCGTGCTTGGCGACCTCGCGCAGCACGCCAAAGTCGCCACCGCCGACGATGAGCACGTTCTTGGGCGCGGCGTGCGCGTACATGGGCAGGTGCGTGATCATCTCCTGGTACGAGAACTCGTCGCGCTCCGTGCACTGGATCACGCCGTCGAGTACGAGCACGTTGCCGTACGTGGCCGACTTGAACACGAGCACGTCCTGGAAGTCCGACTTGCCCTGGAACAGGACCTCCTCCATCTCGAGCGAGAACTTCTGGCCGGGCCAGAGCGCCTCGGTCTCGGAGAACCACTGCTTGTTGTCAGCCATCGTGCTGGTGCGTGAAGAAGAGCAAGTCGATCGGAACGGGGATTTCGGGACTGAGCGAGCAGCGGCAGCGGACGCGTGAGGAACGGTCCGACGGCCGCAGCGCGACGTGAGGCGACCCCCCAGAGCCGCAGCAGCTGCGGGGATCCGTCGAGCGAGGATGGTGGACACACGGACGCGCCGGTCTCTTTCCCGAGGAGCTCGCAGGCGGCGGACGAGAGCCGCCGGTGGGTGGTGGAGAGGCCCAGGAAGCCATGTTGAGGGCGTGGCAGAACCAGCGATTCTGAGAGGGAGAGAGACATCCGTCGAGAGTCTCAGACGTGTGTGGGCGGAGCGGATCAGTTGGTGGAGGAAGGGGTAGGGGTGGTGGAGGAACAGCGGAGCGGATCCCATGACAGAGAGGGAATCCCGTATTTCAGTGAGGCGAGGGGTGAGTTGGGGAGGTGAAATGAATTGAACGGATTGGAGAGGGATTTGGTGCTGGGAGTCGCATTTTGGTTCGATCGGATCGGGGCAACACGAGTTGGCGGCGGCGAACCGGAAGATGCCGCGCTATTACTGCGACTACTGCGACACATATCTCACGCACGACTCGGTACGTGGCGCCGACGGACGTGGGTACGGGAAGAGGGATCGACTGCTGACGTGGTCCCGCTGTTTGCGCTTGATTTTGGGCTTGAATTGGTGACAGCAAGCCGGTCGGAAACAGCACAATCGCGGATGGAAGCACCGTGAGAACGTCAAGCTCTACTACGAGCAGTTTCTGACAGGCCAGGGCGGCATGATGATGCGTACGTGGCTGGTGTGCTTGAGTGGTGACGCTCTTACTGTATCACAACGCTAACGTTGGTCGGTGGTTGGCTTTGTAGCGGGCGAGTGGTTGAAAGCAGCACCCATGGGCGGCGCACCGCCTCCTCGGGGACCAGGAGGACCCGGCGGATTTGGAGGTCCTGGCGGATTCGGAGGACCCGCTGGACCGGGAGGACGAATGCCGCAGGGCATGTTTCCTCCGCGCGGCCCTCCTCCGCGCGGCATGATGCCGCCTCCAGGCGGGCCGGGCATGATGCGTCCGCCGCCGTTCCAAGCCGGCGGACCACCCCCGTTCCAGGGAGGTGCGCCGCCACCGTTTCAAGGTGAGTGTGGGTGCCGAATCTGTGCTGGTGAATTCTTCATGCTGACTGTTTGTGTATGGTTCGCTTGTAGGTCCACCGAGAGGAGCTCCGTTTGGCGGAGGAGGCATGCGGCCGCCGCCGCGTCCTTCGATCTACGGCCCGCAATCATAGGAAGAGGCATGATCATCACAATGGACACGAGACGGGTATTTGTCGAGTCTGGTTTTGGTTGTTGTTTATTCGTCTATCGCGAGCGTGCGCGTATGGGTCCGTGGCGCGGAGACAGTCAGCGAGCGTTGCCCCCCTCGTTCCGGTAAGATCGCTCTACGAAGACTTTTTCTTGATGAACATATTATAGACGACAGTCGCGACGCCAAGCAGCAGGATGAGACAGATCATGTCCATCATACACTTGTCGGCGCTGCGGCCCAGCTTCTTGAGCGTGCTCTTCATCTTCTTGTTCACGCTTTCGACTGTGGAGGCCACCACCAGCAAATCTCCCAGTTCAGTCCAAGCCAGTTCGTCACTCAACCACAAAATCGTTTCCTGCCGTCGTACCGTGCGCGCTCGTCGTGTCGATCCGCTCTTCGAGCCCGTCGATCATGATGCTCTGCTGCTGTAGCTCTTCGTGCAGGCCGCGCGCGAGCTGTCCGAGCACCTGCACGCCATCGCCGATCTGGTCGATCATTTGGTCCTAGCAGCAAGAGAAGAGAACCGTGAGGCTGCCGCGCAAAGGGTGGGTCTTCAGGGAGGGAAACGTACGAATCGCTGGTCGTTGTCCTTGATCTGGACCATGACGCCTCGGTGCTCGTCCGTGATCTCCTCCTGACCAGGCTGGTCTCCGCCTCCTCCGCCTCCTCCTCCTTCACCACCACCACCACCCCCGCTGCCTCCTCCGCCACCGTAGGAAAACTCACCAGGCTTGGGCTTGGCGCTGAAGAACGCGCCGTTCTCGAAGGTGCCGAGGCCGCTCGGAGCCGCGCCGTCGCGGAACGACGGAGACCCGCCGGGCGAGCGGAAGCCCTGCACGGCGAGGTCTTTGATCAGCGCAAACTCGGCCATGTACTGCTCCACAAACTCTTTCCGGATATTGAGCTCCTCGGGCGCGTATTTGCTCTGCAACAAAACCAGTTCGAAAGCGTGTGAGAGCAGTACAACGATGCACCGCCGTCCGTTCGCGCGCGCACCTTCTTCTTCTTCATCTCCTGCTCCACGCTCATCTTGAGCTCGTTGATGTCCTGACCAACGAGCCGGATGTCCTCTCGGATCTCCTGCTGCCGCCGAATCGCCTCGCGCGGGTGCTTGGTGCGGTTGATCTTGGCCTCGGGGTCCTGCAGATTCTACTCATCAACGAAAACACACACACAAACAGGTTCCAGTCAGCTATATCTAGTGGAACTAGACCTCTCCGCGTATCCACTCGACGCACAAACTTGAGGCGGTGGAGGCGCTCGCCCACTTGCGTCTTGAGCTCGTGGAAGCGGTCGCCGGCGTCCTTTTTCTTCTTCTTGCCGTCGTCCCCGCCCATCTCCTGGTTGATCTTGGCCAACTTGTTCATGAGCCCATCGAGTTCGCGGCTCATCGTGGCCACTCAAGTGCGCCCACCAAACAGCAACAGCGTCGGCACTCGTCTTTCCGACTTGACTGCACTCGCTTCGCGCCCACAGGCTTGTAGTTATGAGTTTGAATAACGGCAGACGACGATGCCTTTCCTGACCCAAAATGGACGCCGCGGATCGCCGCTGCCTCCGCTTGTTTTCTCGCTCGCAAACGCCGCCGAACGCCTGGCGGAGAAGCCCAGCGTGCGTTGCCGTTGGCGGCAGGTACTGCCTCTCACGCGCTATGTCTGTGTGTGACGCGAAGCAGCTTCAGTCCCAATATTAATAGGACGGCGAATAGTGCTTCCTCTTCTTCTCCTTCCTCTCTGCGTAACGGTTCGCCGAGATGGCTACACGCGAGCTGCTGCTAAGTACGCATCCTACTAAGTACGCTGTGTTCTGAGTCTGAGTCCATGCGCATGTCAAAAACATCCCCGCTGGGACACCCCACCCCGCCAACCAGAATCGTGGTCTCCGCTCGCGAAGATGGACACCGCGCCGCCGTCTTCTCGCGCGCCCAGCGCGGCCCCCGGCGCCACCGACGCGGCCTCGAAGGCCCAGGAGTTCGCGCACCGTGTCGTCGAGTTCGCGGAGCCCGACGCGTGCGCCAAGTTCTTTGAGGAGAAGCAGATCGACCTCGACAAGCCCAACGCCTCGGGCTCGACGGTGCTCATGGCGGTCGTCGCACGCGGTACGTGGGGCGGAGGGGATCCTTCTGCTTTAGCGGGCGAGTCGATCAGTGGAGGGTTGACAGATGTGGTGCTGGTGTGTCGTGTGCAGGACGCGTGGACCTGATCGGCATGGTGATGGACCGCACGACGAACGTCGAGTCGGTGTCGATCCCGAACGGCACGACCGTGCTCCACCTCGCGGCCATGGCCGCCAATGTACGTGGACGTGGATGCGCGTTACAAGCGAAGGAGGACCACTGTGCTTATGGGAATGTGTGTGTGTGGCAAGCCGAAAGTGATCAAGGAGTTGGCCGCCACGGACGCGCGCAAGGCCAAGCTCAAGGCGCTCGCGAATGCCTGCAACCGCAACGGTGACACGCGTACGTGGAGAGCCCTGGCCACACGTTGAGCAATACGTGAACACAAGTACTGACCCCCATAGGCTGTGCATGCAGCGCTGATGATGGCGAGCGTGGTGAAGAACGCGGTGGCGGCCAAGATCCTGGTCGAGTTCCTCGATGCGTTCACGGAGGCCAAGAACGCGACGGGCATGACGGCGCTGATGTGCGCATCGCGGCTCCATGACGAGCGCGAAGGCCCGGCGATGGTCGCCGAGAGCGCCGCGATCGTGTCGCTGCTGCTGGCGTACGGTGCCGACGTGAACGCTGTCGAGTCGGCGGGCCGCCAGACGGCGCTGCACTTTGCGCTGCTGTCCAAGAACATCATGGTCGTCGAGCAGCTCCTCACGAGTATGGAATCTTCAGTTTTGCCCGAGTAGAAGGGAACCGACTGACTGACCGATCTGCTCTTGTGTTTGTATCTGCAGTCTCAGACATCAACCTCACGGCGCGCAACAGTGCGGGACACTCGCCACTCCAGTTGGCGAAGAAGCTCAAACTCGACGGGCTCATCGACGCGGCGGTCGAGTCGCAATGGCAGGTCGTGGAGGAAGAGGCGCGATCGCTCAGTGAGCAGGTCACGATCGAGCTTGAAAACTCGGTCGCAGTCAGCGATGCCGTCAAGCGGAAGAAGAAGGACAAGCACAAGAAGCGGAATGGCGCCGGTAAGAAGGACTCGACCGCCTCCACTGTGAGTTCGACGCCAGTCTCCACGTCCGACGTGGAAGTGGAGGCGATCTCGGAGAATGACGAGACACCGAACCACGGCAGCAGCGACGCCAAGCCGCAGTCGACGCTGCAGAATGGCACTGTTGTCATCACGGGCGGCGACGCCGAGGACGATGCTGCCGGGACGGCGGACGAATGGGTGACGGCGACCAAGAAGAAATCGAGTACGTGGTGCGGGTACGACAGGATCCCAATGGTATTGCTTGGTCGTACTCAACGGGTCTTACTGTAGAGCGGAAAGAATCGATCGACCAGCCACGAGAGGCCAAACCCGCAAAGGCGCCAGCTTCAAACAAGCACACCAAGCCCAAGCAGGAGACAGCATCCAAGTCCAAGCCAACGCCGAACGGTCATGCGAAACCACACGCTGCTGCGAAGACAGCATCAGCACCAACGGCAAAGCCGCAACAGCCAAAGGCGTCCACGCCAGCGACTGCGGCGGACCCTACGGCGAAGCCTGCTGCCACCCAAAGCAAACCAGCGCCCTGGGCTCCTGCTACGCCTTCTCCTTCGCCGATGGTAAAGACACATGCAGTACACACAACACCAGCAGCTCAGGCTGCATCTGCTCCAGGGCGCCCTACAGACGTCCACTCGTCTCGCGGCAGCGGACCAACGTACGACGACATGACAGCGATCTTCTATCGCATGTTCCCGATCGCGGAAGACTTGGGCATCCCCGTGGAGAGCTTCATCGCCGGCGCGGCGACGCGGGACGCAGCGGATCTGCTCAGCGGGCTCAGCATCTCGCAGGTCGAGATGCTACAAGAGGCGCATCTCCAGGCGTACCACTACCTGAACGAACGCAAGGTACACGAACGGTCTTTCAGATTCCATACAGGCCAATAAGGACTGACGCCTCGTTCCGTGCTGGTACTCGCAGATCGAATTGGCTCGCGTACTAGAGGCCCAGCGGCTGGAGGCTCAATTGGAACTGCGGCGCCAGCTGTATCAACTGCCGTAATGACTAGGCGGACACCGAATCACGCACGCTCTGCGGCGCTACCCCAGCTCAAGCGTCTTGCTGAACTCCTCTTCCGTGAACGACAGCATCTTGGCGGCCTGCGCTTCCCGCAACCATTGCGTCCGTCGTCAGTCGCGTGGGAGATCACTCCACGCACTACGAAGACCCGGAACGCACCTCCATGTGGATGCGCTGCCGCTTGAGCAAGTCGATCAGCTTCATCTGCTTCTTGAACGCCAGCAGGAGCTCGTTCTACAAACCACCACCGCGGCACGCCATCCACCCGTGAAGCTCAGCTGATGTCCCGTCCTCACTCCGTGTTGACTGGCTCCCAACGGACCTTTTGCTTCTCGAGCCGCTTGTTCTCCTTGAGCACGTGCTCGAACTCGCCCTTGGCGATCGTCTGCTCGCCCTGCGCGCGCCGCTCCTCCTGGAGCTGCGCCTTTGCCTTTTCCAGCTCTTCCAGTGCGCGGTTCAGTCGGACCTGCCGCGGATATAACGCAACGCACACAGGCGAGAACGTTAGGGCGGAGACACTGGGAGCGCAGCAGCATGTTGGCCACCCAGTACGTCTTTGGACCGGAACTGCTGGGACGCCTGCTTCTCGGCCTTCTGGATCTCCTCCATCTTGGTTTGCGCCGCCGAGAGCTGCGTCTCGAGGATCTTCTGCTTGGATTCCTGCGCGGCACTACGCAACACGAGAATTGAGTTTCCAGTCAACGACTGGGCCGTGTACGGTAGTCGGAATTGTACCTGAGCTCTTGCTGCTTCTCCAGAAGCTGCTGCGTCTGCTGGTGCTTCTTCTTGAGCGCGCCGTTCTCGCTCGCCAGCTCGTCGTTCTTGGCCTTGAGCTGCTGCTGGGCAGCCTCCTGTTTACTCACAACCAAGCACGCACTTCAACTCAGTCCCAGTGGCAACATATCGGAGACCGTTTACTTAATAGGAGACCGCCGCACGCACCAGTTCCTTGATGTCGCTGTGGGCGGCGTCCAGCTCATCCTGTAGCACGCGGAGCCGCGCCTTTTGATACCGCACGGTCGCTTCCTGTCCCAGCCCGTCTTCTTCCTCATCTCCTCGGCCGATGGCGCCTTGCTTGGCCTCCGAGGACGGCTCCGAGGACTTGGCCTCGCGCGCCGCCAGCTTGAGGTCCTCGTCCTTCGCCATCTCGCCTTTGAGGCGGCGCAGCGGCTTCCGTGCCGACACGCTCGCAGCCGCCTCGGCACTCGAGCTCTTCTTCCGCTGCAGCGAAGACGTGCGGCGCGCTGTGCTGCGTGGCTTCGCTTCCTCTTCGTCCATTGCAATCCCCGCTGCAGCACCGCCGCTCGAATCGATCGACGCACTCAGATCCATCGCGAGTCCACGCCGCGACGAAGTCTCCGCAGCGCCTCGCTCCGGACTGCTCGCGGCGGCGTCGCTCTCGTCCTCGTGCGCTGCGCCATCGTCTCCATCACTGAGACACACGGCCGGCGCTTCAGCGGCAGATACCGCGTGGCGCTTCAAGGGGCCAGACGACGCCTTGGCGGACTGCAGCTGCTGCTGCCGCCGCTGCTCAATGGCCTCGACCTGCTGGTCTAGCTCGGCGTTCTTGCGCAGCAGCGCGGCCTGGCGGGCCGCGAGACTCTCTTTCATCGCTCGTGACGCAGGACTCGAAGGACCACACTGACACTGTGTGAAGCTCATTCTCGAAGCGTCGGGCGACGATACGAACGTTTTGACGAACCGACGTGTCCATATTTCATGATATACGTGGAGAAATCACCTTTTGTGCTTCATCTCATCGTGAGGACGATTTGAGCAGCAGGCCACGATGGCGGCGGCTGCCGTCCATGAGGAAGCGGTCGAAGGAGACGCACGACGCGCCCACGAAGAGCTCGCCCACGGCGTGGGCCTGGCGCTCCGACCCGATCTCGATGAGCACGGTGCGCGGGACCGAGGACGCCGGATCCAGCAGCTTGTCGACGCTCTCGCGCAGCGCCACGTAGAACCGCAGCCCGAGATCGCTGCCGTCGTCGTTGTCCGTGCCGTTCTCGCCGTGGATAGTCGGCGTCGCTAGCTTCCGCGTCCACGCGTCGGGGCCGTCGGAGAAGAGCGCGCCGTGCGGCTCGTGGGCGAGCACGTCCGGCGCGACGAGCGGCACTTCGCACAACGGAATGTACGGCGGATTGCACAGGATCACGTCGAACCGCTGAAAGAGCGTCGCATCCGTGGAGTCCGCTTTCCGGCCACTAGCTTCGCTGGCAGATTCTGCACGCAGGTGAGGCAGTTTCTCCATGTCGAGCTCGAGAAAGGTCGCGCGGCCGCCAAAGCCAAGCCGCTCAGCGTTTCCCCTCGCGACTCGCAGCGCGCCGGCGCTGATGTCGATGCCCACGCCCGTCGCGCGCGGGTACTCGGAGAGCGCCGCCAGTAGCAGCGCGCCGCCTCCGGTGCCGAGATCGAGGATGCGCAACACCGCGTCCTTTGGGTACTGTGTCTGCGCTAGCACACACAATCCATCGTCAGCCTCCCCCTCCTATACGACAGCGAGTGTGTGGGGGGATGTAGCCTACCGTGAGCGTCTCGACCAGCACCTCACTGTCCGCGCGCGGGATCAGCGTGTCCGTGGATACGCGCAGCGGCAGCGACCAGAACTCCTTGACGCCGAGGATGTACGCCAGCGGCTCGCCTCGCTCCCGCCGCTGCACCATCGACACGAGCGTATCCGCCTCCTCTCTTCGCAGCTATACCATGCAGACGATCAGTGCACAGCTCCATAGTGAAGCTGACGGACACGTGACGGTCGTACCGTGCGGTCCATGCACAGGAACAGGTCATTGCTGGCCGCGAGTTTCGGCTCGAGCGCGTGCGCCACGAGCGCCTTCGCGTCGCTTGCCTCGCGGCCAACGGCGACCAGACGCGCGCGCACCTCTCTCAGTACATTCTGAACGCTCTGCGCGTGGAAGCGCCGCCTGGCGGCCGCTGCAAGTGCTGCATGGCCGCCGACAACGCGGACGGATCTCCTCATTAATATTGCGAGCATTCGCGTTTGTGTCGGTTTCGGTTTTCCCGCCAAAACATAGTTCACGCTAGGTTAACATTAGGTTAACCTGATGTTGCCAATTG
>JAADVV010000055.1:0-32707 GCA_023335905.1 Pythium pyrilobum | reverse complement strand
TCTTTCCGCGCGTCGTGCGCTGCGAGCCACAATTTCGCATCGGCCATTTATGGCTAGCAGCGCTTCTCGTCCTCGCGGCCACATTAGCCGACTGGCCACAATGTCGACCAAGCATGCCATGTGGGCCACATGGCATGCTTAGCAGCGGGAGTGCCAGTATGTGAGCACAGCAAAGGCGGCGGGTAGTCACGTTTTGGTAGCGCGCTAGCCTTCCACATCTTATCGTGTGCTGCCAAATTTCGAACGCCAGCGTGGCCGAAAGCCCTACCCGCTGTACTTCTGAAACGCATATCAAGTCAACTGGGGTGCCGTTGTTTGGGAACCAATAAGAACTCAACTTGCTCGAGTTACCTGTGAAACATGATTGATATGGAGGGCAGAAAGCGAGTCAGGTTCAACGGAGCGCTCAACACGCCGATCCTTGGACCATTACGCATTGGGATTCCCAATGCGTAATGGTCCCCGGACTAACATTGCGTCGCGGCGCATCTCCTCCTCCTCTGCTCGTAAAGATGAAGCCACATTGAACTCTCAAACATCCATTGGATTATTTCTGTGGACGAGGATGGCGGAGGAAGTGTATACACACTCGCGTGCATGCACGCCGCTCTTCCTGCTGGGCTTGCTCACCACCACGACTCACTGTGCATCAGGCTGCTGGGACGGATGCGCGGCCTGGAATTCCGGCAACTCGGCGAGCGCCGCGGCGACACGCGAGATCGTGGGGAATTGTGACATATCCACGTTGAAGCGCTGGGCGTTGTAGACCTGCGGCTCGAGGAAGAGGTCGGCCATGGTCACACTGTCGCCCACAGAGTAGGTACCAGCCGTCGACACGAGCACCTGCTCCAATGCCACGAAGCCGCGCTGCACCCAGAATCGGCCCCATTCGATTCTCTTCGCCGCCTTCTCGCTGTCGGGCAGAGCTTCAACCGCCTACGGCACAGCCATGCGTTTGGCGCCCAATAGTCGTCAGTAATGGATATGATGACAAGGCCATTTGTGGCGCGCTACTGCATTGCACGTGGATGTGAAAGTCACAACAAGCCGTACCTTGTTCATGACTCCAACGTTCTGCACAGGCTGGATGTCAGCACCGATAATCAGACAGACATTGCGGATCTGAGCTCGCAGAAACGGATCCTTCGGCAGCAGCGGACGCTCCGGACGCGTCTCCTCCAAGTACTCGAGGATCGCACCCGACTGCGACAGCACGTGGCCGTCAATAGCGAACGTCGGCACACGCTGGACGAATAAACCACACGGGATCGGTCAGAATCAACTTCATTCTCTCTCCCCTCTTCAATCGCACTGTACAGTACCTGGTTCGGGTTGATCTTGGTGAACTCCTCCTGGAAGTGCTCGCCGCCGTCCTTGACGAGATGCACCGCTTTGTATTGGTATTCGATCCCCTTCCACGCGAGCGCGATACGCACGCGCCACGAGCAACTGCTGCGCCAGTAGCTGTAGAGCACGGGTGTCTCCGACGCGGCGGCGTTGCCTTGCGTGTCGGCCATGGTCCTAATGGTCGAAATCTCGAAGTGATGAAGTGTGCAGTGGTGGTGATTGAACTTGCCCGAGTGGCATACGGACTAAATCAGGGTTTGAGCCCCGTTTATTGAGAGTTGTCTTAGTGATGATCAGCGTTGTGATTGTGGTCATTCACAGTCATTCCTAAAGTGCTCACAAATTCTTGTGAGTCACATGTCGACGAACCACCCTCACCACACAGTTGACGAACTTCAACCGTTTTGACTCGCACTTCAATTCACTGTCAGCAGCCCTCACCCAATTCAAAATTGTTCAATTCTTTGCCTGCTGTACCCCTGGTTACACTCTGAGCAGGGGCCTTCGCAACAGTGACCGTCACTCTTTGTGATGATGTTCAGTTGAACGAGGGCGGGAACACGCCGCACGCCAACGGCAAACGGATCATCATCGCAAACTGGAGAAGCATTGACCTGGACGGGATATGGGTTCCCCCTCTCTACGCGACCGCGCGGCGTCTCCAGAGAGAACGGCGACGAGCGAGCGAGTGATCGATGTGCACTGCGCGAGTCCGGCGCTTCTGCGGAGCGGCAGCAGTCTCGGGATCGCAGCAGACGACGAGAACGCCGCGGACAGAGTCGATGACAACGACGACAGCGACGCCATCTACGACATCGATGACGCCGACACGGACAACGGACTGACGGAGCTAGAGCTGACAGAGCACGAGTACCGGCGCGGACTCCACGCGGTTCCCATGCAGTCCCCCGGGGACGAGATGGAGGTCGACATGGACGCCGACGGCAACAGCATTGGACGGCACGGACGGCGCCGCGGACGACTGCCGGCGCTGCGCAAGCGGCATTTCTTTGAGAGCGACGACTTAGGCCCGAGCGAATTCGGCAGAGCGTCTTCTCGCGGCCGAATACTGGAGCGCATCACGTTTCGACGCCGCAAGCAGGGCGAGGACGGCTCGTTCTGGATGTGGATTTTAATCTCGAACATCCTGTCGCTCGTGGCGATGTGCATGCTCATGTTCTACCTGATGCAAACCGATTTTTTCGAGTCCCACCAGAGCGACTTGTTCGGCACGACCGTGGACAATCGGTTCACGGTCGTGTCGCCGGAAAGCGCGGACGCCAAGATCTACATGAAGAGCGGTACGGATTGATGGAAGGTGGCATTTGTCAGGGGAGGACTAGCGATGCTCATCGCGCGTCTTGCTGTGTGTGCACATTTGTAGGCTACTCTACATCTCGGTACTCGGAGGCAATGATCGCGTTCGGCAACGGGGAGCTCAAGATCGGGCGAAGAGCGCTTGGACCGACGGACTCGCAGGCGTTTTACGGCTTGTCGCTCGAGAATAACGGCACCGCCACGTTCACAAACAAAGTGAGCGGTAAGTCGTGTTCTGATGCCACGTCCTGCGCTACTGCGGTGGTCTAACGGATACGGTGGTGTGATTCTAGCCCCCCTCGTGAAGACGGATTACCTCCATGCCACTCGAGCCTTGGTGTTCAAAGACGGCACAGTGATGACGACCGCAGCCAACTTGTCGGGCGGAATCAACGAAGTCGGAGACCTCAACCTGGTATCGCAGACGGGCTCCATCACGCTCAGCTCGGGAGGCAAGCCGATTCTCAAAGTGGATCCCGACTCGACAGTCAACGTTCTCAACACTGGCAACGATAGGCACGAGACGATGGGCATCACCTTTGACGGTGTGAACGGCGACATCATCATCGCGAACGACTTTCAGCTCCACCATGACGGCAATTCGACGGTCGTGTCGACCTCAAACGCCGTTGAAATTAACGCGACGCGGCTGCTCCTCGGTACCGTCAATGCGACCAAGGCTGTTCTCACGTGTCCACCCCCGACTGCGGGTGCTGGTGCCAAGCACGCGTGGGCGTACAAGCAAATGACGCTTGCTATCGTGGGTCAGTCGTCAGCGAACCAGTCGCACGGTGGAGATGTCACTGTCAGTGGAGGCGACGGCTCTGTCAGTGGTGGTAGCGTGACGATCAGTGGAGGAGAATCGGCCGAAGACGACGATGGAGACGTCAGCCACGGGAGTGTGATGATCAATGCCAAGTTGGACCGCACAAGCAAGTCCGTTACGGAGATTGGATCGCACGGATCGGCTCACAGGGTGAGTCTGCACGGAGCTGTGTCCATCAACAACGCGTCTGAGAGTGGCCATCGGACAAGTCTTTTCGTCGCCGGCGGAACGCTTGTGGTGAAGGCGAAGAACGTTACTCTCAATAACGCAGCGACGAACGGATCGAGTCTGCAGATGGCGTCAAAGCGTATCTCGCTGGTAACATCGTCGGGGCCGTCCCTCGTGCTAGGCGCGAATGCGTCGGAGCTCTCCGGGGCGCAGAGCATTCTCTTCACGGTGCCTCGAAATGCCTACGTCAGCGGCTCGACAGGCATGTTGATGGACCACTCAGGTGAGTTCAAGTAGGTACTTTGCGCGAAGACGGATATTCGCCCAGGAACTGACTTTCGCCGACGATGACACTAGGGCTGATCCAGTTTAGCGCGGCAAAACACCTCATGTTCGAAGCCGTCGCACCAAACTCGAGCACCAGCTTTGTCGGCACAGTGCGCTTTAGCACCGATACAAGTGATGGAAACACCACAGCATCAGTTCCGGACATGGTCATCGACGATGGTGCGATTGCGATTGATGCGGAGACACTGACGATTGGTGCTGCTGGCTCGACCGAAAAAATCACGTTAGAAGCTGGAAACGTCAAAGTCGGCTCCACACGCCTAGAGTCGAACGTCACGGTCGCAGGCGAGACCATGCGCGTCTCGAGCAAGCGCATCCAAATGGGTTCCTCTGGTACGTCCACGTGTCATTCTCATGGTTCGGCGAGTGTCGCTGCTCACTCACAAGTATGCCGAACAGTGTCGCAGATTAACGTATCCGGTCGCAACCTCGATCTGTCTTCAGGTGCGACACTCCAGTTGAATACGACCACGCTCAGTATCCACGGCGAGACTGTCACCGTGACAGGTGAGGCAACGGAAGTATTTGTCTGTCGCTGAATGCTGTCCGCGGACTCATTCTATTTCTTCTCCATGGTCAGGCACCACTCTCAGCATCGGAGACAAGTCGACACAGTCAATTGCGCTGGGTGATCCCTCGGCTAAGAGCTTCTCGCTGGCGTCTTCAGCCATCACTATTGGGACGTCCGCCAAGTCGGTATCCATCGGCGAGAAAGCAGCTGCGATAACGATTGGCAGCAGCTCCTCCACCGTCGAACTGAGCGGTACGCCGATCTCGAGTACGATCTCCTCGACAATGCGCCAGCGGGTCTGACAGTATTTTTGTGTGGTTGTGTAGGCAAAATCACCGTGAACGGCAAAGCCCTCGACGCAGAGCGGCGGCTTGAAGGAACTTCTGATACATTCTTCGGAACCGGCGAAGCGAACGCCGTGGCTGTAGACGTGACGAATGCTGGTGATGCCTTGCACCTACCACTTGAACTCGGATCCACCTCAACTGAAGGGGTTGCAAGCATCGCCGACGGCGACCTGTGGCTGGGGACGGCAACAACAGCAGTCACCCACGTGCGCATGGGCCTATCCGTCGATGGCACCCGTTTGCGTGTTACCTCGACCGATGAAGCTGCATCGAATCGTCTCCAGAAACTGCGATGCCAAGTCATCAAGCTGGGTGATGTGTCCGTTGGAGTTCTCACGGTAGCGACAATACTGGAGACATGTGGAAGTGCTGAGGAATGCAGCGCGGACGTTTTCCTCGGCGCCTCGAGCCAACGCATCGTCCCAGCTACATCCGGTGACCGGTTCACCGTTCGATGTGTCGCATCGCGCAGCGGCGCTGCGTTGAAGGGAAGCGCCACGTTGCTGATCGACCGTGTTCAACTCGACGTTTCCAGCGTCGTGTGAATCAGCTCCAGAATCTCGCGGCACTTTTCCTGAATCCCTTCGTGGTCTGGGAAGCAGGCCAACGCAGCCTCCGCGACCTCGACAACGCCTTCGCGCCGCGCGAACTGCTGAAGATGCCGCGCCCCGGAAACCAAGTTGAGCAACGCCCAGCTGCCAAAGTGCTGGACGTCCTCGTCATCCGGACAGTTCAGCATGGCCGCAAGCGTGGCACCGACGCCGCCGAGGGATGCAATCTTGTCGCACATGAAGTCTGGACCACACACCACACAAGTACATGAGCGAGCAGCACCAGATAATATCCAAGTCGTGGCATGCTAGTACCAGAACCAGCCAGCGTGAGAAGAGCCCAGCACGCTTTCTTTTGGATATTCGCGGACCGAGGAAACGCCTGCATGGCTTCGAGCACAGCGTCGACACCACCGGCGGCCAAGATGCGTTGTCGGTTGCTCTCTAACACGCGTGAGAAGCGAGCAGTTGGTGTCCTGTAAGGTATAGTGGAGGGATGTGTGTCCGTACCGCAATTGTGAGACAGGTTCGTGAACATGACAGCGCCAATTTCGACCACTTTGGTCTCGCGAGGAAACCTTGTCATCATCCGGAGAAGCATTTCAACAATTCCCTCGGCGACCAGGATGAGCCTGTTCCGGTCGTGGTTAAAGACCGTGACGGACAGCGTCTTGCAGCACTCGATGGCCACGGCAGGGCTCACGATGAATTGCTCCATCACTGACAGCACGCTTCTGAAGACACCGCATTCCGGCAGATCTTCTTTCAGTGAGGCTGTGCAACACAAGATCAAGGAATGAGTGAGTATCGCTGCCTGCCGCCAGGCCCGCGGCGAGCAGAGTTCACCCGTGTCTTTCAGAAGCCTCCCGAGATCTTTGACGACTGCAATCACGTCCATTGCGGACTGCTCTCTCGATTCATCGTCGCAGTCGCGCGCGACTTCGAGCCGCTTCACGAGATCGATGATTGGCGTGTTTCTCGTGCTGTTCAAGATCGCGTGAGCGCCGTCCAGACTGCGTTGGCGTCGATGGCCTCGATTTCCACCGCCCGCTCGTGATGGCGCCGATGCGGACGACACCGCTGTGGTCGACTGTTTCCGCCCTTTGCTCATCTTCTCCTCGCAGTCAACGCAGAAGCCCGACGCCTTGACGAGGTACCGAGGGGCGTCGCAGTTTGGGGTCAAGCATTGGCGAAGTCTGCGCGCTTTCTCTGCGGCATCAGAGGAAGAAGCGGTGATTGGCAGGCTGTATAGCACGGCCCGCCACGAGTGAGTCTTCTGGGTACGTACCTGCATCTGCTGACTGCCTCTGGAGGTCGGCGACCTGTGTCTCGAGTGCGTCGATCGTCGCTCGCAGATTGGCTTCCGCCACTGCTGCTTGCTCGAGCCGTCGCTGCAGAGAATCGCGATCAGCCTCGACTGCGTGGACACGGTTTATCAAGTGCTCGCATTCGGCCTTGTGGGAATCGAGTTGCTGTTCAAGCTCGACGCAGACGACGTCTCTCGCTCGACAGAGTTCACGCGTGGCATCTTCCAGATTGTGGCGAGTCGTCGCTAGCACGGTGGTCAGGGCGTGGATCTCGAGCCGCAAGCCATGCACCTCCTTCTCTTTCAAGTCTAGCACCAAGTTCTTCGACGAACGCGCATCGAGTGGGCCCGTCGGCGCGAACTGCAGTGCACCGGTGTACCGCGACCGCTCTTCCTCCATGGCCGTCAGTTGGCGGGAAAGCGCCTCGAGCTGCCGTTCCGCTGCGCGTCGCGTGGCTTGCTCTTGCTCGCAGAAGTGGATCGCCTGCCTCCAGCGCGCGTCCAATTCATCTAGCGCGTCTCTCTCGCCGCCGACTTTGGCCGCCACTTCAGCAAGCTGTCGCTCCACGTCGTGTTTTTGCTGTATGCAGGCGGCTTTGTCCTCCTTCACGCGTACGATCTCCACGAGCAGTCCCTGCCGCTCGTGGTCGATGGTGGTGCGGTCAGTGTGGGCTCGGCGAAGCGCCTCATTCGTGCTCTCCAGCGTGCGTTCCAGTGTCTTGATTTGTGCTTCGAGTTCGAGAATGGTACCCTGGCGCTGGAGAATGGCCTCATCTCGCGCGTGGAGCCCCGCGTCGGCTCGCACCGCGTCGGCTCGGAGCTGATCGATCGACGTCTCATCCCGCGCCTTCTCAAGCCGCACTTGCTCGAGTTGCCTGACGATGACCTCGAAATTTTTCTGCTCCTCGACGAGGTCTTCTTCGACTGCGGCGAGCCTCTTCAAAGCCACCGTGGACTGTGCCATGCGTTCCGCAACGCGCTGCTCCACGAGCCAGTCTTCCAGCTCTGCGAAATATCGATCCGCGTGAAGAAACGACGCCAACGAACGGCTCGAACAATGAGAATCCGTTGAGGTCGCTACGGTTGGTGTCTTTTCGTCGGCGCACTCGGCCAGCAGCCTCAGACAATGCGCCATCAGTGCACTAGGCTCAGGTGGTGATGTCTTCTCCTTGCCTGAAATTGCGTCCACACCGAGAGCCGCGCGGACCACGGTTTCCAGTCGCGGGTCGAAATGAGCGGCAAGCGAGATGGAGTTGAACGTCTCTGGAGTGGGCTTGTCGCGCGTGCACATCTCGAGAAGAAGCACGCCAAATGCGTACAGATCCTGGCGCTGCGGGCTTGTCGTGGGGTCGGAGCCGGGCATCGCGTACTGCGACGAGCAGGACGAGGAAACTGCACGCGTGGAGACGATGCCGGCTTCGTTGTAGATCCACTCGGAGCACAGGCGCCTCAGCTTGACGTGGCGTGTTCCGCCCAGCATGACCTTGCGGCTGGTGAGCGTGGACCCGAAGCTGCTCCCTGTGCGGTGGAGAAAGTCGAGTGCGTGCAGCACCTCCAGGGCGATGAAGACGATGTCTTGCCTGGTCAAGTCTAGTCGGTCGGCGTGGAGCGCCGTGTACAAACTCGTCGCCATCATCTCCATCACGACACACGACACGTGGGCGTCGCCCAGTGGTGGCTCGGCGCGGTCCGAGGCAGTTGCGAGCCCCACGACGGCGACGAAATTCTGTGGTGAGGCAAGGACTAGAAGTCAAAGACTCGAAATATCCAGGATGCCGAGTCAAGGAGCGTACCGGGTGACACGGCTGCCCCAAGACATGGTGTTCGAGGAGGCGCAGCGTCGCGTGCCAGAGTTCTGCCTTCTTTGGGTGCGACGAGCGGAAGGACAGCGCAGCGACGTGGGTCGGTGCCCCCGCAAGACTCGCCCTGCGGATCGTGACCGAGGACGTCTGGTGGAGGAGCCCTGCAGGTGACCGATCGGGAGACACGAGCGACGCATCAAGCCACGGCAAGTGGGGAGAAACGGAGACGCCGTCGTCGCCCATCGCCAGCTCTGTGACGACACTATCAATCCACAATGGAGACAACGGCGCCAATGCGGATGGTACTGCCGTCGGCTATTTCGAGGCACGGGCAAGACCGGAATGGAGGCAAAGCAGCATGGGGAGAATTCATTTGAGCGAACCGAGAAGCGGTGCGCTGCATATCAAAGGGAGGGGGGATGCAATCAAGAAACTACAGCAACGACGCCAAGCACAGTCGATCTCTGGATCATTCGGTTGGCTCGAGATCTACGCAGGCGTGACGCAGCCGTAGACGCCCGTCTTGATGAGCGCGCACAGCGAGTCGGTCTGGAGACCGATCTGCACGGGCGGGCAGTTGCCTTTGATCGTGCCCGAGCACACGGGCTGCGCCGCACAGAACGTGTCCACACCTTCGACACTCACGGGCGTCTCGCCCGCGGCGTTGCCAGCGCAGCTTGGCACCGGTGGGTAGACGACGCTGCTCGGGGTCTCGTCCGCACCGGTGTATGGCTTGCAGCCGTACACGCCCGTTCGCACGACGTCGCAGTACGAGCCGAACTGGAGCCCGTCCTGGGCGCCAGGGCAGTTGCCTTCCACGTCGGACGCGGCACACGGTGGGTCCAGCACACAGAAGACCAGATCGACGCCTTCGACGCTCATGGGGCTGAGCCCTTCGCCGCACCGGAACGGGCCAGGCACGAGAGGCCCCGACGTGGCGCCGACGCCGGACGACCACGACGTTGACGCGTTGCTCATCTTGCACCCGTAGACACCGGACGCGACGAGGCCGCAGAACGAACCGAGCTCGAGACCCGATTGGGGCCCTGGGCAGGCGCCGTTCGACCGCTCGGCCATGCAGACGCTCGTGCCGTCCACGCAGAACACGCCCGAGGCGCCTTCGACGCTAACTTCGCTTTGCCCGCTGGAGCAGAACGCATTCACGAGGAGCGGCGAGCCGAGCGCGAGGGCTATCAAGACGGACTTGAGCATGGCTGGAGGTCGAAGGAAGCTGATGGAACGACGATGATCCGTTCGGAGGCTTCTTGGGGAATGGCCCAGCTCAACACCAAGCACCACGAGGGGAAAGTGATGCGAAGGCCACTCAGTCGCACGTCGCGTGGACTCTTCAACCGGCCTTAATGTGAAACGTGTGAGGCGACGCGCCCTCCGGCCATGCATGTCTCTCTCCCGCGTGGCACCGTCATTTCTCTTCCGGCGAGATGACTGCGCGTCCCAGGCAGTGCGCGGAGAACACCACTGCCAGCCTGGCCAGATCTCAGTTCTGGCTCCATCAACAGAGCCACTCACAATCTCCGTCGCGCAAGGCAGTCAGTAGCAAATCGCACCGTCGCGTATTTTTAGTCGACGCGACTCGGCATGACACGCGAACTCTCTACGAACAAGACTGCGACGTGGTGAGCGGCGCCGGCGGATCGCATCTGCGTTCATTGACAGTGTCTCGTTCACGGGGAGTCGCAACAGCAGGTTGGACCTGCACGCGTGGTGGATCTCACGGCATCTGAACTCACGACGAATCTGGCGGCGGCGAGGGCGCCCCCTTCGCAGTGAGAAGGTGGGCGAGCTGGCGGGTTTTTGCTCCTGCGGCCTGGCCAAGGGACGCACAGATCCGCCCCAGCAGCCCGTCCACGGTCTCCATCTCGTCGCGTATAAACTCGAACCTGCTCGCGACCGTGTGGAGACTGGCGTCGCTCTGCAGCGTCGCTTCTTCCGCCCCGATTTTGTCGGCGTAATGGAGCGAGCGCCGCAGGTGCTGTTGTAGCTTGATGTAATGGGTCCGCATCTTCTCCTCCACGCTTGCTTCACTGTCCTCCTTCTTCTTCTCCTCCCGCGCGGCCTCCTGGGAGTCTTCGCCTGGACGAGTAAGACGGCTCACACCACCTCCTAAATCAAGTCGAAATTGCACACGCCCACCGTGCTTGGGTCCCTCGCCGATCTCCGTGCTGGATTGTGCACGCGCGTCGCTCGTGCCTGTCGCGCCCTCGTCGATGGCGCTGCTCAATTCCTGTAAGCTTCGCCTCGCTCGCTTGCGCTGCTGTGGGCTCTCGAGGGGCAGAGGCGTCACGGGTAGTCGAATCGGTGAGCCCGTCGGTCTCTTGAGAATCCGCTTCGGAGAAGGCGACGCCAGTGCAGCGCCTGGGCTTGCTGCAGGCGGAGGCGATTGCAGAAGCTTGCGAAAGGGACTATTGATCGCTGCACTCAGTCTGGGGCGACTCTGACGGACCTGGAACTCTTCCAGCGCGCGGATCGACGTCGCCACCGGGTCTTTGATGCCGAGCTTCTTCACTTCCTCCGCTGTCATCGAGCTGAGATCGCCGACCGTGTCGACCTTGAAGTACGTCAAGATGTGGCGCACTCCGATCGGGAAGTAACGGTGCAGAAATGAAATGGGCTCGGTGCAGTGCACGAGTGCAGGAAAGATACAGTCCTTTGGCAACGCGACCGACGTGTCGCTCGTCGATGCGTCAGTGGTCTGTTTGGAAGGCGTGGACAATGGTAGAGCTGCAGGCGTTTTCGGTCTTGTAGGCGTTCGTGGCGGTGCGCTTGGTGTTGACGGTGCCCTGTCGGTCGCAGCTTCTTGGCGTGACGGTGGCGACGACGGGGCGTGGGGGGGCCTGGCTGGTTCCTCTCGTCTCTTGGTCACGCTTAGTGCCGACTGCAGCATACACGGAGACGACGACGACGCGTAGTTTGCCTCAGACGACACGATGGTAACCGCAGCTTCCACCGCGGCATTGTCGTTAGCATCGCTCATGTTGGTAACTGTGGCAGACGAAGAGACTGGCTGAAGCTCAGGTGCAGGCAGAGCAAGCACAGGAGACGACTCTTTCGCCGGCGACCGCTGCAGCTGCAGGAGCGCCGCGGCATTCTCTTGGCTTTCCTCACTTCTGGTCACGAGTGGCGCACAGGCTTTGAAAAGCCGTCCAGGCTGCGCAGCATCTTGGGCCGCTTCGTCCAGCACCTCACGATTCAACAGCTCTCGCACCACCTGGGCACTCTTCGCCACGACTCGGCAAAACTTCTCGACCGTATTGGAGGTATTCGTCTGAGGGTCGATCGACAGGAGGACCGCGTCAACGACGCCTTGATATATACTCACGAGCTCTCCCCACGCGCCACCTCCCGCACCATCAGCGTCGTCAACCGCGACTGCGAGTTTCATCAGTAGGTACAGCAGCACGCAGAGACCGACCGAGGTCTTCGCGGAAAAGTCGATCCGCACTTCGTCTCCTCGCTTGGGCGCGGCTTGGTCCCATCGCGCGAGCCACTCTCGGTACACGTCGTGCTTCTCGACGATGCCGTCCACTCGAGACAACAAGCTCTGGGAGATCTTGCTCTTCGGGTGCTCGAAGAGACCCTGCCGCTCATCCTTGGAATTGGCGATCGCTACCACTTGGCGTAGCAGGCGGAGCTGCCCGTGGAAGGAGTCCGCGCCCTCCTGTCGCGAAGATCCATTGATTAAGTCGGCGGCCGTCATGACGGATTCCGTTGGAAGTGACGGCATCAACACGCTCGCCTGCGAGTCCACGCTGCCAGTAGTGGTCCCAGAAGAGGACGAAATGCCGAATGCAAAGTCCAGGCACAGTCGAACGAGGCGAAGCCTGAGCTTGTTCTTCGCAGAGTCTTCACGGTCCTCGGCCGACGCGTCCTTCAGCCGAGTGCACAGTCCATCCCACACGCAGAACCCGAGCTCAGCGTAGCGATGGTGCGTCCCGGCGCCAGCCTGCACGAGCTTCTCAACGATCTTCAACACATCCGGCAGTACGAGCGCCAACCCGAGCAGATGCCCCGCCAACGGAGGACACGAAGGAGTGGGAGCCAGCGTCACAGCGTTGCCGAGACTCGACGACGACGCCGAGGCGCTGTACTCCACGAGCTCATCGTCGAGCATGGCTTCATCTCGGTCCGAGAGGTCCATCGCTGGCTTCTTGCGATCAGCGGCCGGCTGGTCCAAGCTGCCGATGCTGCTAGCCGCCGTCGTACTACTACTGCTCGTGCTGCTCGAGTGCCGGTTCATCGAAAGCTGTTCGCGCGCGCCACTAGCGACAGCTACACCAAACAGTTCTCGCACGGTCGTCTCCATGGCCTCGTACACGGCCGAGTGCGTCACCTCCGAGTCGCCTTCCAGCCGCTTGTGCTCCCGCTCGATCGCGACAGCTACGACCTTGCGCACGGCTTCGTCCATCCACCGCTTCCACTTCTTGGCACTCTGTTGGATCGCGTCGGGGGCGCCGCTTTGGGCCTTGCAGTACGCGTTGAAGTCGTCCACAACCGTCGCCACGAGCACGCGCCAGGTCGCGACGGCCGCGTGGAGCACGTTAGTGGCCGTCTCCTCCTCCAGGCACACGACAATGGGCCGCACGAGCAGCACGAGCACGGGCTTCTTGAGCACCCACTCGCTGCTCTGGCGAAACACGTCGACCACGTGGCGCCACGCCTCCAGGCTCTGCAGCCGCACGCTCGCGTCCGCGTGGCGCATCGACCGCTCGGGCACCGACAGCAAGTCGTTCAGCAGCGGCAGGTCGCTCGCGAGCGAGCGCCGCATCGCGAGCAGCACGATCTTCCACACGGCGAGTGCGTCGTGGTTGCGCTCGTGGGTCATGTGCGTCTGGATCGCCGGCAGCGCGTACTCGGTCAGCGCCGCCGCGACCTCGCCGTCCATCTCGCTCGGCCACGCGGTCTGCGCCGCCAGCGACGCGGCCTCGAGCAGCAGCAGCGCCACGTGGTCGCGCGTCACCTTGTCCGAGCTGCCGAGCCGGCTCGCGACGGGCCGGAACCAGATCCGTAGCGTCGCCGCACGCGCGACCATGAGCGACTGGCACTTGAGCAGCAGCAGGTGGAGTCCCTTGAGCGCCTGCACTTCGACTAGACTCGCGTGGTCAGCAGCACTAGACGACAGCGAGAGGCACTCGTCGAGGAGGGACGTACTGGCTCGTGACTTGAACGGGTTCACGACCGCGAGCACGAGCGCCTCGACGATGCGCGGGAGAAAGTCGAGCCGCGCGAGGTCAAAGTTCTGCATCGTGAGGCACCAGAGACACAGCTTGTACGTCGCCTGAAGACATCCCACACGCACACACGCGTCACATACATTCACACATGCGTTAGATCCATCATAGTACTGCCTTATCCTCATCAAGCACCTCCCGTGCCTCGTCCTGCGTGGACGCGAGCCGGCTCATAATGTCCGAGAGAAACGCCTCGACGTGCTCGTCGCTGAAGCCGCGCGCGAGGCTCTTGTGGTACATAAAGTACGACAGCGTGCGCAGTGCGACGTGGAGCGCGTCCTTGAGCGTCGCGTGCTGTAGATCGTCGTGGATCGCGCGCAGCAGCACGGGCAAGTGGTGCTGCAGCACGCGCACCGAGCCGTCCGTGTCGTCGAGCCGCAGCACGCGGTTCAGCGCCAAGTACACGTCGATGCGCTGCTCGGCGCCGCGCGTTCTTTCGAAGGCGGCGACTACGTCGCTCTGCAGATACGCCGCGAGCGCTCGCTCCTCACTGGAGAGCGTAGAGGCGTCGGGAAACGCCGCCGCCGACGGCGCCACCGTCGCCATCATCGCCAACTTGCCGCTTCCCTTCAATAATGGATTCTCGCGAGGTGAGCCATCACGGGTCGTTGACCTATTTCAGGACAGCATCCAATTCGCGTGGCCCACCGTATATTCTAGATGGGGCACATTTTCGAATCGGAGATTTTGGCCAATAGTAGGTCGAGTGGAGTGTTCCATTCTCTGTGATTGGTGGAATGTAAGAAGATAGAGCCCCCCCAGTCACTGCGGGTTCTGCGTGGACGTGCGGTGTGACGGAAGTGCGCCGCTCGCTGGTCGAAGCCGAGGAAGCTCATTCTGTCAACACAGAGGTCTCTCTCTCTCTCTCTCTCTCATATTCGCTCGCCGCATAGACGACGGCCAACTCGCCTCACGTGGACGCTCACATTTTTTCTTCCCATTTTCTATTCTACACACCCAGCGCCGCAACATGTCGTCGGACGATAAGAAGCAGCCGTGGGACGCCGCGCTCGAGTCGGCCAAGGGCTCGGTGGACGGCGCCGTCAAGAGCGTGCAGGGCGCCGTGGGCGGCAGCGTGCAGCAGCTCAAGGACCTCGCGCGCGGCCAGGTCGAGCAGGCGCAGGAGCTCACGGGTAGCGCGCGCGTCGCCATCGCGCGCGTCGGCAAGGAGGCCGTGAATGGCCTCAAGGGCATCGTGCGTCCGGTCGTCCAGGTCTTTGAGCAGGCCGAGGGCAAGGACGGCACCGGCCTGCGGAAACAGATCGCCTCGGCGCGCGAGACGGTCAACCACCAGGTCTACGACGTGCAGGTTCGGGGTGTCTGTTGCGATGTGGGGAGCTAGTGTAGCCATCGACTGAGAATATGGGTTGTCGCGCGTTTCGCTACTGTAGTTGAAGCTGCAGGAGACCACCAAGGCCGCGGACGAGCAGCTCGTGCCGGTCAAGACGGCGCTCGCCGAAGGCCAGACGCGTACGTGTGTTTGCCTGTGATGGAGGCTCGCAATGCGGGAACCGCGCCCGCTGACTTGGTTGCTTTGCTGGCGATGTGTGCTTTGCAGAGTTCAACAAACTAAACGCGTTCCGTCGGGAACACCCCGAGGCGGCGCTCATCGGTCTCGTCGCGATCGTCGGCGCTCCTTCGCTGCTGCTGCGTGCGTTCCTCTGATCGCGTGCGCTTCCGCTGCGCTCAATGGCTAACGTTTGCCTCCTACAATACGCAGGCGGCAAGGCCGTCGCGGCGCGCAACGTTCTCGTGGCGGTCGGCGCCGGCGCCGGCGTCGCCTACACGACCGACAAGCTCGACGAGAAGAAGAAGAACTAAGTGCAGGAGCGGCGTACCCTCGGTGATGACCGGTCTCTCGAAGGAGCTCGCTGCGGGGAGATCCCATCTCTCTCTCTGTCTCTTCTCTCCTCTCCAATCTATTGTTAATACACACGACAGCAACAACACCAAGACTCCATTGGCTCCTCAATGCAATTTCTGTAGTTTTCCTCCACCGGTATTACACGCACTAATCACCAGTAGAAGGCAATCGTTGTTCCCCACACGTCTCATGGCGCGTCAGGGCACATCCGTCCGACTCCGATGGCGAGTTCAAGGAGAATCAACACCGTCAACAACGATGACCAGAGAAGCGGACCAATAAAAAAATTGTGGCGTCTCAGCAATATGCATTGTGGCAGGTCTCGCAACACCAGGTGCTGCACGCACATCGCCTCGTCCACGGCAACCACGCAGCAGGGATAATATCGGGTTCCACAGGTTCCTCTCGTCCATCGTCGCTTCGCGACAACAGTCCCCAGCAGTCACCTTCTCCTCCGCCCATACTTGAGCTCCCCACCGCCCACATGCACGCGTCTCGCGGCCGCGGCACGCCCGCGCGGACGCCCAACCCGCCGTCCTCGGGCCGCCCCACGCCGTCCACGACCGTGGCGCCGCTCAGCGGCCGCGCGCGCCGCCGTAGCGACAGCGACGAGGAGCGGCACCTCGGCCACCACCACCGCCACGACAGCGCCGACCGGCGGAGACCCAAAAAGAAGAAGGCGAAGAAGCGCACGCACCGCGCGTACGGGCTGCCGAACGCCAACCAGATCTTTCTCACGATGGTGGTCGTGGCCATGCTCTTCGTGGAGCTGCTGCGCCCCAACTGGCTCATCTTCAAGCACTCGGACGCCACCGCGGGCCTCGCGGGTCTGCGCTTCGAGGCCGCGAACGGCACGTCGGCGAGCGTCTCGTGGAGCGCGTTCTGCGACCCCAGCCGGAACAACTACACGCTGCCGCTCGACGACACGGTCTTCCCAGCGCTCGAGCAGCCCTTTGCGCGCGACGACGCCCAGCGCGCGTGCGCCACGCACACGCCCGAGATCCTGCGCGCGCTCACGAGCACGGCCATCGCGCTCTCGCTGCTCAGCGTCATCGTCGCGCTCTACTTCCACCTGGGCGCACCGACGCAGCGGCAGGTCGAGCTGCTCGGCGCCGTGCCCGGCGGCGCGCTGCTCGCCACGGGCGTGCTGGGCACGGCCGGGCTCGCGGTCTGGCAGGAAAAGTTTGGGCCCTACGACAATGGCGACTGCTTTAGCGTCGCGGTCGCGTCCACGGTCATCGCGTACGTCGTCGCCATCTCCATGGCCATCCGGTGGCGCTGGGTACGTCTCTGTATCGATTGTGGATATGGACGCGACGATGAAACTAATCTCTGGCTGTGTGTGTCTGTGTCGCCGCAGCCCGGCATCTTCGCGGTCGACAACGAGCAGCAGGCCTTTGAGGCGCGGCGCAACTGGCGGCGCCAGCCGCCGCTTCCGTCGACGACCGCAACGGCGACGCCCACGACCACGAGCGACGCCAGCAACTCGCCGCACGCGACCAGCGCCTTCCACGCCGTGGTCTAAGCAAATCAAGTCGCGTACGCCTCGTCCACCACCATCTACCTATTTATCCATCCCTCGAGCCGTCGTGGCAAGCGGACCATTGCAAAATGAAAACTACCGTACTCTCTCTCTCTCTCTCTCTCTCTTGTCGCTGTCGTCGCCGCCGTCGTCTCGTGTCTCAAACTTCCGTTCTACTCGCTCTCGTCGCCGCTGTCGGCCTTGAGCTTGGCCAGCACGCGGCGCGCGTACTCGCCAATGATCTTGCCGTTGGCCGCGTCCGCGCGGACGTACGCCTCGAGCGTCTCGGGCCGCGACTGCACCTCCAGCAGGTAGAGCAGCGCGCGCTCGGCCGTGAGCTTGGCCGCGATGTTGTTGCTCTTGATCAGCGCAAAGGTCGGCGGCACGAGCGTCGCGACGTGGGCGCGCATGGCCGCCGGGTCCCGCTTGGCGAGCCGCTTGGCGATCTTGGCCGCTGTCTTGCTCACGTCCTTGTTGGCGTGGGCGATGCCCTGCGCGAGAATGGGCACAAACTGGTCCACGCTCACGCCCGCGGCGTCGAGCTTGACGAGCGCCGCGATCGCGCGCACGGCCGTGGACCGCACGGCGATGTGCTCGTCCACGCCCAGCGCCGCGAGCACGGCCGCCGCGGGCACCGCGATCTCGCCGAGCCACGTGACTTGGTGCTTCTTGGCGAGCACGAGCTCGAGGAACGCCGCGGCGCTCTGCTTGCGCGCCCAGTCGAGCCCCGACAGCTCCTTCTTGCCCGTCGCGAGCCCAAACTGGAGCGCACACCGCGCGCCGCCCTCACTGTCGGTCGCGACGGCCTGCGCGAGACACTTGCTCGCGCGCTCGCGCACGTCGTCGTCCGGGGTGTCGAGCAGTGCCGCCACCGCGTCCTCGAGCGCGGCACGCGCGGCCGGCGAGACCTTGTCACCGACGGTCTGCAGGATCGACGTGAGCGCGTCGAGGTTGGCCTCACGGATGCCGCCGGTCGTGGCCGAGACCTTCTCGGTGAGCTCGGCGACGAGCGGGTCGATGCGCGGGCTCAGCGCCACGAGCTTGCTGAGCGCGCTCGTGCCGTGGGCACGCACCTCCGAGGCCGTGTCGTTGAGCGCCTTGACAAACGTCGTCTGCAGCTGCGGCAAGAACGGCTTGAGCGCCACGCCGCCCTTCTCCAAGATGACCTCGAGCGTGTGCAGGATCGCGGCCTTGACGTGGCCCGGGAACCGGTCGCCGGCGATCCGGATGAGCGGGCCCGTGAGCTTGATCAGGTACGGGCGCAGCGCCGCGGCGCTCGAGAACTGCACGAGCTCGCCGAGCCCCGCGGCCGCGGTCTGGCGCAGCTCGGGCGAGCCGTTCATGAGCGCGTACTGGTAGCTCGGCAGGAACGGCTCGAGCCCCTTGGGGATCGCGAGCCCCGGCAGCACGAACTCGCCCGTGGCGCCCACGCCGCCCTTGCGGTGGCGCGCGTCACTCACGAGCGAGTTGATGCCCTGGCGGATAAAGTCGACGTGCTTGGCAAACTCCTCGGGGCGCAGCGTCGCGTTCATGCCCTTGAGCGCGTCCGACGCGGCCTTGACGACGCCCTCGACCGGGTCGTTCAGGTGCGTCACGATCTGGCGCAGGAAGAGCGGCGCCTGGTCATGGTACGTCGTCGCCGTGTGGCCGCAGAACTCGCCGATGAGGTAAAAGCCCAGCGAGCGCTCGGCGACGCTCTCCTTCTCGCACAGCTTGCAGAGATCGACCGCGAGCGAGTGTACACCGACGTCCTGCACGGCGAGCACGACGTCGCGCAGCGAGAGCTTGATGTCCTCGGCGAGCGTCGCGTTGAGCTCGAGGAACTCGAGGTACTGCGGCACGAACGTGAGCAGGATCTTCTCGAGGTGGAAGTGGATAGTCGCGCCCGTGGCCTGCGCGACGCGCGAGACCGCGCGGCACGCCGGCAGGCTCAGCGGCGTCGTGAGCAGGCGTGGCATGAGGTACGGCAGCACCTCGCGCGCCTTGACGCGCATGATCTCCTGGAGACCATTGAGCGCGCGGCTCTGGCTCTCCACGTGGCTCGACTTGATGCGGTGCAGCAGCGCCGGCACGGTCTCGTCGATCGCGCGGTAGCCAATGTTGCGCTGGAGCACGTCAAACGCCTGCGCGGCCGAGGCGCGCACGAGCGGCAGCTCGTCGCAGAGGCCGTCGAGCACGGCGTCCACGAGCGTCGTGACGTAGTCCTCGAGCTGGCGCTTGTTGCAGCACTCGATGACCTCGGCGAGGCCGACGCACGCGCCCTGGCGCTTGCCGGGCGAGTTGTCCTGCGTGAGCCCGTCGCGCAGGATGGGCACGATCTCGGGCAGCACGTTCTCGCCGAGCTTGCGCACGATCTCGCCGAGCGTGCGGCCGGCCATGGTCTGCTTCTCGATGTGGTCGCCCGAGAGCGCGCCGACGATGACGCCCATGAGCGTCGGCAGGATCTGGCGCAGCGTCTTGGGCGTGTTGGCGACCACGCTCTTCCAGACCTGGAGCGAGCTCTGGCGAACGACCGCGGACGTGTCCGAGCGGATCATGTAGAGCGACGAGAGGATCGCGTTGCGGCGCTCCATGCCGAGCGTCTTGATGATGGCCTTGTCGCCCGCGGCGCTGCCCGAGCCGTCGTCATTGTCGTCGAACGCCGCGCCGCTGTCGGCGACCGCGCGCGTGCCGCTGATGCGGTACATGAGATCGCCCAGCAGCGTGACCGAGCTCTGGCGGATGCGCCAGCTATCGTCAAACAAACCGGCCTCGAGCGACGGCAGGATGTCGCGCGTGTGCGACAGCGCGTGCGCGTTCACGACCACGTGGCCCGCGTGCATGGCCACGTCGCGCACGCTGTCGGCCTCGTCGGACAGGCCCGAGACGATGATCGGCAGCGCGTCGCCGATAAAGACCGCGAATCCCTTGCCGAGCGCCGGCGGCAGGAACGCGATGATCCACAGCACGCCCTCACGCACCGAGTACTTGGGGTGGCGCGAGAGCGGGAAGATCTCGTCGAAGAGCGTCGACTCGACGCGGTCCTTGCCCAGCGCGACGAGCACCTCACAGAGGCCCTGCGCGGCGCCCGAGCGCTCGACGCTGCCAAAGTCGCCCTTGATGGCCTCGAGCAGCCACGTGAGGATATCCGAAAAGTGCGACTCGCCCAGGCCCTTGACGAGCTTGCCCATGGCCTTGGCCGACACGGCGCGCACCTCGGGGATCGGGTCCATGAGCAGCGTCTTGAGCGACGGCAGCACCATCTCCATGTACGGCGCGAGGTCCTTGGCGTCGTTGATCATCGTACACATCTGGCCGACGATGAGCGCCGACTTTTTCTTGGCGTCGCCGGCGCGGTCCTTGAGGCCGCGCGTGATGATAGGCATCACGAGCGCGAGCGACGGCGCGTCGATCGAGTGCTGGAACGACGTCGACTGGAGCTGCTGGAGCGCCTCGTTCGTGTACTTGTTGGGCTCCTCGAGCGCGTTCAGCAGCGACGACGAGATCGACGCGATCTCCGGGTTGCGCACGACCGAGCCGACGTCGCGCAGCGCGCCCTTGCTCGCGTCGCGCACCTTTGGGTGCGAGTCCGTCAGCGCCGCCGTGATCTTGGGCACGACCTGCGGCAGGCACGAGCCGAGCTGGCGCGGCGCGCAGTACGCCATCGAGCCGAGCAGCTGGATGCCGGCCTGCTTTGTGCGCCACTGGCCGTCCTCGAGCGAGCGCAGCAGCGACGGCAGCACGAGCTTGACGCCGTGGGCCGACAGGTTGGCCATGATCTTCTTGGACGTCTCGCTCGCGGCGTCGCGCACCTGCGGGCTCGCGTCGGCGAAACACTTGAGCATGATGGGCAGGATCACGATGATGTACGGCTCGAACAAGAGTCCGAGGCGCGCGCTCAGACACTCGAAGATGAGCATGGCGCCCTGGCGCGCGTTCGCGCCGCCCGCCTTCATCATGTCCTCAATGCGCGGGATGATGTCGTGCTGCTTGAGCGCCGAGATGCCGAGTCCCTTGACGACCGCCGACACGCCGAAGGCCGCGCCGATGCGCTCGCCGAACGTCTCGGACGTGGTCGCACGCGTGAGCAGGTCCGTGAGCAGCTGCGCGCTGCGGTCCTTGACGGCGGGGATGAGCGGCGCGAGACAGGTCGCGACGGAGCGCTGCACCGACTCGGACGGGATGCTGAGCGCGTCGACGAGCGAGTCGACGATGGACGCCACCTTGGGGTCGGTCTTGTCCATGTGCTTGGCGAGCGCGCCGAGACACACGACGATGCCCTCACGCTGGTGGTCATACCGCTCCATGGCCTTGTGGTTGTCCACGCCCTTTTGCTGCGTCGGCTTCTTGTCGAGCGCCTGCTCAAAGATCTGCAGCAGCGGCGCCGTGTTGCCGTTGCCGCCGTACGCATCGATGACCTGGATGCCCGTCTTGCGCATGTGGGCGCGCACCGTGCCGTTCGGGTCGACGAGTCCGTGCTCGATCACGAACGACACGACGTCGACCACGTTGGCCTTTGGCAGCGGCGCGTGGCTCGACGCGACCTTCTCCAGACAGAGCGAGACGCCGCAGCGCGGCGTGTACGTCTCCGGCTCCTCGAGGGGCTCGCCCTGGCCCGGGCGACGCAGCGTCGGGTTGCCGAACGCGTCAATGTCCTCGACCGCCTTGGGCAGGTGGCTCTGGAACTGGGCCTTGAGGTTGTTGATGATCGGCGTCATCGTCTCCGGGAACTGGGTCATGCCATCGGCGATCGCGAGCGACGCACTCTCCCGCACGTTGGTGTGCGCGTGGTTGAGCAGCACGAGCAGCGGCGCCGCGAAGAGCTTGGTGAGCTTGGACTCGGTGAGCTCCCACACGTGCTTGGCGATCGAGCGGTTCGACTCGGCGACGTCAAAGCACGCGACGAAGAGGCGGCTCGCGAGCAGCGGGTTGGTCGCCGTGCTCAGCTCCGAGTCTTCGCTCTCCGCGACGTGGAGCAGCGCCTTCAGACACGCGTGGCGCACATCCGCCGACTCGGAGAGCAGGCCCGAGTCGCCCAGCAGCGGCGCCCATTCTCCCAGCGAGAGCGCGGGGCCCTCGCACAGGTTGGCCAGCAGCTGCGCTGGGATCAAGTCCGAGTTGGTGATCGGCACGATGTCTCCAGCGGCCGTCTTGGCCAAGATGCGCAGCACCAGCTCGAGCATCTCCTTGCGCAGCTCGCGCTGGGCCGCGACGTCGCCGACCTCCTCTTCCTCCTCCTCGGGGATCATGTGGGCGTGGGCAGCGAACAGCGGCAGCGTCCAGCGGCGGAGCTCAGGGTCGTAGTTGATCAGAGCCGACAGCACGGGCGAGACGAGGTGCAGCGTCGGCGGCGCGATACGGTTGAACGGAGCGCTCGCGTCGTAGTCGTCTTCCGTGTCGAACTGGAAGCCAAACGCAATGTCCATCAGCGACGCGAGCGTGCGCACAAACAGATCGTTGTGCGTCGCGAGCTTCTGCTGCTTGGCCTTCTCCGACAGCGACGCCTCGTCCTGCTGCAGGCGCAACACGATGCGCAAGCAGCCAGCGACGTCCGACGCGTGCTCGCGCAGCATGGCAGGCAAAATCGACTTGGCGAGCGCGTTCAGCGCATCGTTCGCCTGCTGGTCGAACAGGCAGCTCTGGAAGAGCGGCACGAGCGAGCGGAGCATGTGCGGCAGCGCAGGATGGATCTCGTCTGGGCGAACAGACCCCAGAAAGTCGACGGCCTCCACGACCTTGTCGACAATCGTGATCGCGTGATGGAGCTGGACGCGGCGAGCCTGCTGCTGCGCCAACTGGGCCTTCTCCTCTGGCGTGAGCTTCTTGCCAGCGCCACCGGCGGCCGCGGTCTTGGCCTTCTTGCGTTCCAACTCCTCTCGCACCTGCTGCTCCCACTGCTCGTCTTCGTTGCCACGCCGGCCGCCACCGGCGCGGCGCGACTGCGAGTCCGCGCGGCTTGGGCCGTCGCCTCCGTTCTTGGTGGGCACGTACAACTCGTCGAACGGCGTCTCGTAGATGCCGGCATCCTCCTCCGTCACCTTGCCGATCTCCTCCGCGTCCAGTCGCTTGATCAGCGCCTCTTCGACGACGTCGTGGAGCGCGATGCTCTCTCCTTCGCCGTTGCCAGCAAAGTTGAGAAGCGACGCCAACGCGCGCTGCGCCGCGAGGCGCTCGACACGAAGCGCCGAGAACAGCAACCCGCTCTCCTGCCCCGTGAGCAGCGCGACAACCGCCTCCTTGATCGGCTCGTGGGCCTCGATGAAGTTGTCGATGCGGTCGTCCACGGTCTCCGCGGCTTCCTCGTCGTCGCCTTCCTCCGTGGGCTCGGCCACGGGGCCAGACGCCAGGAACCGCTGCTTGATCGTGTTCCACTCGGAGCCAAACTCGGCAGGCGTGCGGCCGTCGACGACAAACGGGTGGTGCGCGAGCACGAGCGCGCGCGGGAACGCCGACTCTCGCACGCCGGCCGCGTCGCGAACTTGCGAGGGCAGAACCACACGCAGCGCGCGACGCAGCACACCGGCGGGCGGCACGACCGCGACCAGCGTGGACGCCGCATCGTCCGCGACCGTCGACGGCTTCTTCGCGATGCTCTGCGCGCGCTCCTTCTCGAGCTGCTCGGCGGACGCGTTCAGCTTGCGCTCAAAGGCGACGAGCAACGGCTCGACGTGGTCGAGCGAGGCCGCAAAGAGGCTGTTGATCGCCGACTCGGCGGCCTTGCGCACGGGAATCACCGACGACGTGAGCAGATCCACGAGCACCCGGTACGCGGCGGTCGCGTCGTCGTGCTTGGACGAGAGCACCCACGAGAGCGACTGCGCAAGCGCGACCAGCGCCGTCACCTCTGGCTTGGCGCGCCCCGCGTCTCTGCCGTTGTCTCCGGCAACCGCGAGCGCGTTCATCAAGCCCTTGACGGACGTGGCGACGAACGCGTTCACGTCGAGCAGCACGCTCACGACGCCGTCCTTGGTGAACGACTGGTCAAACTCGCTGCTCGACAGCGCGAGCGCACCGGCCACGCCGAGCGCGAGCACGCCGTCGAGGTGGGCCACGGCGGGCTTCTTGTTCGACTCGACGATCACGCGCGTCAGCTCCGCGGTGACGGGCGCGAGGCACGCGATGCCGCTCTTGGACTGCAGCGCGAACACAGCGAGCGCGCGGAGGTACCCGGCCACGACGGCGTCCGACTTGTTCTTGAGCGCCGCCTGGATCTTGGCCAGCACGTCGTTGGGGATCTCGTCGGCGTGCGCGAGCCACTTGCCGAGCGCAAGCAGACCGAGGTGGCGCGCCTGGTCGTGGGCTTCCTTCTCGAGGGCCTTGACCAGCGACGGGATCACGATCACCGCCACGGTCTTCGCGTCCTGCGAGTTGCCGAGCGACGCGATCGCGTCGGCGGCGTCGGCGAGCACCGCGTACGCGGCTTCGCGCATGTAGAACTGGGCCAGCAGGCCGTGCTTGCCGTCCAGCATGGCCGCGATCTGCGTGACCAGCGACGCGAAGTGGTCCACCGTGTGGAACCCCGCGAGCAATTCCCTGGCGAGCGAGACCGTGAAGACGCGGACGTCCTCCTTTGTCGACTTGAGCTTGGCGAGGATGACCGTGTTGAAGACGTCGCCGAGGTAGACGCCGAGGTCGAGCGGCACGGCGCGCACGAGTTCGATCACGGCCTCGAGCGCCGAGTCGGGCGACTTCTTGAGCACCTTGGAGACCGTCGGCTTGAGCAGCGCGTCAAACTGGTCGATCGTGAGTCCCTTGAACCGCAGATCGTTCTTCTTGAGCGTCACGACCGTGCGCGCCTTGGAGTCAAAGGCCCAGAACGCGTACATCTTCCACAGCGTCTCGTTGACGGCAGCGTCCACGTCGAGGTGGCGCAGCACGAGCCAGAGCGCGTACTGCTGCAGTTCCGGCGCGGCATCCGTGAGCACCGCGACGTACACCGGTACGAGCGACGGGTACTTGCGCAGCAGGCGAAGCAGCGTCTTGTGCGCGAGCGCCTGCGCGCGGTCGCTGTCCTTGAGCATGGCCTCCAGCAGCGCCGAGTGGGTCTTGGCGATGTCGGCCATCCACGCGGGCTGCGCGGCGTCGTCCGCGAGCGTGGTTTGCGCCGTCTCGACCAGAGCGCACGACAGGCGCAGCACGATGAGGCGCGCGCTCGCAAACGACTGCACAAACGACTTGGCGCGCGCCTTGAACACACCGGCAAACGCTTCGGCAAAGCCGTCGACCGCCGAGACCGCCGCCACGACGAGCGCGCGCAGGTGCGCCTCCGTCGCGCGGCTCTGGCAGCGCGTGGACGCGGCGAGCGTCTGGTTGATAGCGCGCTTCAACGGGAGCTCTCCATTCTTGAGCTGTTCCAGCACGTCGTTCTGTGGAGGAGGAGACAAGAGATGTGAGCACCACGTTCAACCCATGGAGCCGTACATTGGGGGAGACCGTTTTGTGGGTTCCACGCACCTGCAGCGAGTGGATCGAAATCTGGTCGGTAGGGTGGGCAATCGTCGCTTCTATCCAGATCTTCAGCGCATCGTCCCGCTGGCCAGCAGCGTCGGAATCCGCCATGCTTGTCGCTCCCTCCCAATCCGTCCGTTCCGTTGGAGAGGTCCGTGACTTGTAGGCGTGGATGCGTTCCCCAAAGATCAATGGCGCGCCCACCGCACTCTTTTACGATATATCATTGGTTAAAACTATGAGTCAAAACGTGTTGGATTGGATGAAAAAGGAGGCATGATTACGTGAATGCCATTGATGATTGGGCCAAATATGATGCAAAGACTAAGTTCGCATCCACTGTGGAAGGATCGGTGGCAGCAGCGTACATACCACGCCACCACCGCAGGTCGACCTTTGCCAGGAAACAAAAGAGGGGAAAGCGGAAGGCGCGCACATTGAGAGCAACAGCAATGGCGGACGGCGGCGGCTACGAGGCGTTCCTCGCCTTCATGGACACGCAGGGCGGCTCTTCTGCGCCGGAGCCGACGAAGAAGCCGGAGAATGGAGAGGCGAAGCCCGAAGATGGGTACCACTACGAGGAGGAGCAAGAGCGCGAGGCGATGATGAAGAACTACCACCATCCGATGAAGCAGTGGTTTCGCCAGAACCCGCATCTCGTTGAAACGTACGGCGGGCTGCCTTTGTTCTGGCAGGACCTGAAGACATGGGAGCCGTATCGAGAGGTGCTCAAGAAGTTTCTGCGTGAAACAGAAGGCGGCAACGGCAATGGGAGCTCACGTGAGGAGCCGGGGACAAGTAAGACCGAGTCGACGCCAGCGAATGGCTCGAGTTCAACGAACGGCGACGGACAAACGACGCAAGAGAAGCGACCCCTGGCAGAGTCAGGACAGAACACGGAGCAGAGTGGCGAGCAGCCGAAGCGCCGGAAGAAGAGTCGATGGGGGGATGCCGTGGAAGACCCCGCGGCGACGACCGCAGGAGAGGACGCCAACGGAGAGAAGAAGCGGAAGAAGTCGCGCTGGGCTCCGGCGGGAGCTACTCCTGCGGTTAACCTTGTGTCGATGCTCTCGCAGCAGCAGCAGCAGACGCTCGTGCTGCGTGCCAAACTGGACGCGATCAACCAGCGCATGTTGACCGTCGACGTGGATGCCGCACGCATCGAGAGGGACCCGAACCGCTCACCGTCGCCTCCACCACAGTACGATGCGAACGGCAAGCGCACCAATACACGCGAAGTGCGCATGCGTGCTGCGCTGGAGAAGGAGCGCCAGCAAGTGATCGAGCAAATGATGAAGGCGAACCCAATGTACCGGCCTCCTGCCGACTACCAGCGCTCCAAGCTCAGCCGCAAGATCTACATCCCCGTGAAAGAGTACCCGGGCTACAACTTTATTGGCCTGATCATCGGTCCGCGTGGTAACACACAGAAGCGTATGGAGAAGGAGACGAATTGCAAGATCGCGATTCGCGGAAAAGGATCGGTGAAGGAAGGCAGCAAAGGCAAGAAGGTTAACGCCGACGAGAACGACGATCTTCACGTGCTAATCACGGGCGAACGCGAAGATGAGCTCGACCGAGCGGCGAAAGAAGTACAGTCGCTTCTTGTGCCGGTGGACGACATGAAGAATGACCACAAGCAAAAACAGCTTCGTGAATTGGCGTTGATCAACGGCACGCTTCGAGACGACGACTTCTGCCACCTTTGTGGGGAGAAGGGCCACCGGCAGTGGGAATGCCCGAACAGAGAGAGTACGTTCCACTGGCAACGCTGCATTTTTGTGTGAGTGGGGTCAGCTGACATGGACTGCTGATGATGTTGTTGTTACAGAGAGCTTCAAGCCCGTGGATGTGCGATGTGCCATTTGTGGCGATACGAGTCACCCGACGCGAGATTGTACCCAGCGCGGCAAGTCTGCCGCCGAAACCGCTGAGATTGACAAGGAGTATCAATCGTTCATGCAGCAGCTTGGCGAGAAGCCAGTGATCTCCACGGCCACGAAACCCGCCGCTGCCGCTGCTCCGTGGCTGCAGCCCGTGAAGACGGCGGCCACTGCCAGCACGCAACCGTGGATGCTGAACCAAGCAGCGGGCGCTCCGGGTACGAGTGATGTGCCTCCTCCGCCTGGCACCCAAGCACCAGGAGCTCCTGTGCTGGGATCAACACCGGCGACAGCGTTTCCACCGCCGGTGGCTCCTGCCGCTGCTGGTTACGGTGCCTATCCAGCCCACGGCCAAAATTGGGACCAGTGGAATAACGGGTACTACTACGGCTCGTGGGATCAATCGGGCACGGCTGCGGCAGCAGCACCTGGTGCTGAGTACCAACAGTATGCTCAGTACGGCACGGGAGCAACCGCTGGCACTGGAGCTCCACCGGCAGCTGACTACAGTGGGTACCAGTACCAGTCGTATCAGTCTCAACCACCGCAGTGAGGTCTATTGAAGTGAAATCGTAATCTTGGTTCTGCTTGCCTTCGTAACGATGTCTTGCTATTATCACGACGTTAGACCTTGGGCTTTGACAGCATTCTTTCTTGACTTGACAGGAGCTCACGAAGTTCCTGCGTGCAGTATTGAACGTCAGCCGACGCCGCAAGGCACTCTTTCGAAGCAGCTACAGACATACCTCTTGTCTGTATTCGTTTTCTTGGAAGAACCTCTCAAATAGCCGACGAGCCGAGGCGAGAGATGGTTGTTTGTCGCAACTCTCCACGTTCAAGAACGCGTCGAAAAATTGCTCCCACATACTCACTTGCCAGTAGCGTTTGAAGGTCTTGGTCGGCCTCCATCGAACGGAGCCGTCTGAAATAGACTTCTTTGCTACATCCATGTAGTCTCCGAAAAGCATGCAATGTACCGTGGCACAAACACCAAACGTATCAATTTGGGTCGTCCACGGTCTCCCGGTCTTCATCTCAATCGTTTGGAAGTTCTTGACATGGCAGTCGCCATGAAATGTCATCTCCTCCGGATAGTAATCCATATCGATCGATCGCCCAAAATCGATGAGGCGCAGGCTTCCAGTGCTCGAAGAGATGTCATTACTAGTACTGCTGGTGGGGGAGAGATAACGGCTTCTCGTCGGGACAACGAGCCAATTGTCCGGCTTGATATCCCCGTGAAGAATGTTGGCCTCGTGAATGGTCTCAACAATGTACAGCATTCGAATCGCGTAGTGAATAGCGAGTGTTTCAGGAAAAGTTCTTCCCGCCTACGAGTAATGATTTGATGTCATGTCTGAACCACTTTACATAGGTAGAGTGTTCACCATTACCTTCTTGTACGCGTTCAGAAGATCATGCAGTGTACCAGCTGGAGCCTTTTCCATTAGAAGCAGTGCTCCGTTCTTTGTCTCATTTAGCAACAATTCAAATCCCGTTTCGAAATTGAAGTTCTCACCTTGAACACATCCAGCCTCGAGAATCGCGGGATCGGGAAGACCCCATCCGTATCATTTAAAGGCTTCGTGCGTCGGCTCAACTCTTGAGTAACGTAGAGCTCCCAGAGGAGATTGCTCTTGTTCTTCTCACACTGCAGTCCTCTGAAGGGTAAGTATGAACAGACATGATCCCTTCACTTCATCGAAACTCACCTTCAGAGCCATTGCGGTTGGGGCCGGCTCTAGACCGTCAACCTTCACAGAGAAAACCTGCGCAAACGCACCGGAGCCGAGGAAGCCAACAGCTTCAACAGATACTTGCGCATCGAGACGGAAGTATACGGGCTTCTTGAGTTTTCGCCTTTGCTGGTTTGAAGTCCAGAGTGGAGGAGCCTTGGATTTGTGGCAGTGGACCAATCCGGGACGCGAAGTTGCAAAAATCTCGACGCGCGCGCTCTCGATCATTTGTTTCCGCTCAAGTGGATCGTACGGATCCACAGCCTTGGGTGTCTTCTTACATGCAGCTTCGGAAGGGTTTGGGAGTGCTGGCATTCGCGTCATCTTACAACTCTCCTTGCCGTCGTTCGCTCGCCAGTTCGACCTTTCGGAGTCCATGCTAGTAGATGTTAGCGATGACTACTACCTAACAGGCACATGCAGACGAAGACCGCATACAGATACAATGCCAGTGCATTCCAGCATTACGAAGTTGCATACTTCATACATATTCAAATTCATTCTACAATACCTCTTCATCCGATGTTGGTCTTCATTGCATCGATTTTCTTTTTCACGTGATGCCGTGGGACTGGACGGTACGATATAGTGAGATATACAATCCAGATGCCAGAGGATTCTGTTTACCTCTCGCTCGAGTCGACTTCTTTCGTGTCCGTCTGGATCTGCAGCAGCATGTCCTTGTTCGTCAGACGAGAACGCCGAGCGAGGTCATCGCGGCTGGTCAGCGGCTTTCGCGCAGACATCTTGGACGCTGTCTTCGGAGCTGTTGGCTGCAGAGCAGACGCATCATCGGAGAAGACCTGAAATGAATTCTTCTCGACCTGCTCAGCACCGTCATTTCTCAGCGACACATCATTTGGGTTGAATGCGATGCTGTCAACGGAGTCTTCGAAGATGCTGAAGTGAAGTTTCCGCTCGACCGGCTCAGGTACCTCCCAAATCGTGCTCTGGACGACAGGCTCCTTCGTCTCGCGCGATGGACTGCAAAACATGCTGTTCACATCCTCCATTGCCAGTCGGGTGTTGATTGTCATGTCTTCTTGTGCAGCCTGATTGAGGGTGGCCAGAGAGTCTGATGCTATCGTTGGCTGAACAGCTCGCGACGGAAGCGTAGGAACCATGCCATTGGTGGCTTGTGCCGAAGCCTTGGTGCCACGGGATCCGTTTGACTGAATGGCACCAACGCTTGCCGTCTGGTGGGTCACAGTTGAAGACGTTGGATCTGCCAAAAAGCGGTTGGCCAAGCCTGTCGACCGCTTGCGACTGACCTGTGCTGCGTACTGACGCGCTCGGACTTCTTCGAAACAGAGTTCACTGCCTGACGTGATTTTCAGCATCTCCTCGTTGTACACACACCTTTCTCGTGCCGACTTGTTCGGTGCAAGGGCGCGAGGAGGCTTCGCTCCATCGGCTTTGCTGGATTTATCATTGGTGAAGTTCTTCAATGGTTGCTGCAGAAGCTGCTCTTCCTCCGTCGATGCACCCTCAAGTCTCTGACGCAAAGTGAGTGAGCGGTCACGTCCCAAAGTACTTGGTGCCACGTCATCCGATGCAGCAAACTCCTCATCGACAAAAACCTGGAGAGCGTCTCCTGATGGCTGTGTCGACGGCTGCAAGGTAAAGGACTTTGGTGCAGTCTGCACCGGAAGCGCCCCGTCGTTCCACTTGGTGGGCGCCGAGTCATTTTCCTTGTTCTGGTGTCGTACGGTGTCGAGCTTCTTCCAGTCAGTGCCAGTCGACAAGGGATCCACCTCAATTCCAGCAGGATCTTCGTAGACTGTAAATACCGGTTTGTGCGCGTTCGCCCGCTGCATTTTCTCCGCCTGTACTTGAGCGTAACGCCGGAAGTTTTCCGAGTTCCCGAAGCGTTGGATATCGGCACCGTCAGTAGAGATATCCTCCAGCGCGAAGCGTTGGTTCCCATCAGCAGACGTGTCGCTCGAATCCGAGTTGCTGACCTTTAGCCAGTGGCGACTCATTCGGCGTTGGAACTCCTTGTACTTTCGGTCCAAGAGGTCGGCAGGCTGTGCTTTCCTGATACAATACAAACAAAAAATTAGTGGAAGGTATCCAGTCTCGCGATCCAACATTCCACTCACTTTTGCGTCGCCTTCAGGTAAACCTTGTGTGCTTGAGCATAGTTTGCCATACTCTCGAACACCATTGCCCACCCGATGTAAAACAACGACACGTGCTCACCGATCTTGTTTGTGTAGAGATATTTGAAGATATCCTTGGGGTTGGATACAAGATCAGCCTATCGGACGAGGACTTCGTTAGGATCAGTGGACAACACCCAAGCGATACGAATGGACGTACGTATTGGATCCACAGTCGGATGTAGCGGATGTCGTTCTTGTACTGGGCGTGCTCTTTGAGCTCACGCGTACACTTCTCCAGCGCGGTAAACTTCTTCCGGGTATCTTCCGGCATGTTGGTCTCGATCCACTTGACGTACTGCACCCAGACGCTCAGCGGGTCGGAGCCTGAGTACTCGTGAACACTAGCCTCCATCTCCTTCGCCTCCTGGTCCAGTTTTGCCTTGCCCTGGAAGGAGTCATGCGTCCTGAGCGCACGATTGAGGTCAACAACCTTGCGACCCCTTTTTAAAGGCATGACGTTCTCTTTCGAGTTCTCCCACTCGAAATCCTCTGGTTCGCCGAGCGAGTTCTCATCGCGCTCCTCCATCTTGCGCTTGCGTGTCGTTCTACCGCCGGGAGACGTGAGCATGGGCTCGCCGTTGTTCTCGTCGTGCTCGCGCGTCAGACCAATGGACGACATCCCGTGTCTTCCTTGGTCTCTGTCCTGGTGCCGTGAAGATGGAGTTGCTGGTTTCCCTTCGTCGCCGCAGTTTTCCGCGCTAACTTTTGACGCGATCGATCAACACTCTTGGCCGCAAAAAGCACGCCAGAGCGCAAGATTCAAAGTTTTAAATTGTGGCCCGTAAGTCATCCGCGCTTTAACAACATCCCACCATTCCCTTACCTTCAATATGCACTTTTTAGAACCATTTGTACGTCTTTATACCGAGGTTTATGGGTTGTACTGTACCCCTGCTTTTAGAAGCCACTCTGGGACTGTTCCAGATGCCTTGTCCCATGTTCAAGAGTGGATAACGACTTGGCGGTGGTACGTCTAGTTCTCCTACCTCAGTAGACACTGGCGTTATTGCGCATCGAGCCAACTTCAGTTGTGTGTGTGTGTTTGTGTTGTGCAAACACCCGACCCATACTGACAATGGCTTGACCCTCGGATGCTCGTCCAGCTAAAACCGCCAACCGTTGGCTGGGCGTTGCCTCCACCCAGAATTGGTCGCGCGTGCGTACGTGCCGCCCCGCCGCTCGCATATTGCCATTCTCCATCGCTGTCCGCCCCCACGGTGAGTTTTGTGTGTGAAGATGCAGTGGCGGTTGCCCGCGCGCGGTCATCCGCCGGTGGCTGCGCGCGTGGCTTCCCGAGCGATTGCACAATGGTGCTGATGCAAGATCCGCTGCGATTAT
>JAADVV010000054.1:0-32789 GCA_023335905.1 Pythium pyrilobum | reverse complement strand
TATTGACGAGTTCAACGGCGTCTTCGGCGCGTTCCAGAACGCCATGGCGCTCCACGCGTCGTGTCTCGCGTTCCCCGCGCCGCCCAAGCCCGTGCTGCCGCCGCCGCCGCCGCCGCGCATGACGGGCATCCCCAAGCCGCAGATCGCCGCGTCTGCGCCCCCGCCCAATTCTCGCGTGTCCACCTCATCCGGATCGGGCGGACGGCCCAGTGATGCGTCCAACGGTCCTCCTGCGGGGACCACGAAACCCGCCGGCGGCATTCCCAAGAAGCGGCCGGCGGGGGGACTTCCGGCGGGCGGTCCCGCCGCGAAGAAGAAGGCGCCAACCGGTAAGCGACCGCCGAAGGGACGCGCGGCGGCGGCCGTGGGCGCGCAGAAGAACGCGCGGCCCGAGACGGCGCCGTGGAAGTGGGACAAGAGTGAGTCTGCGGATGTTCGAGGCCACCACAGGGAGGAGGAGGAACTGAGGCGTGGGCATTATTTGCATTTTGTGTGTGTTTTTTTTTCTTACGCGCGCAGACGTCCGCGATGCGATTCCGCGCAAGTACCAGAGTGAGGCCGAGCTCGCTAAGCTCGAGAATATCCTCATCTACCTCAAGAACCGGCAGAGCGGCGTGTACGTGGCCGATTCTTTGTGTCTCAGGAGTTCGCGATGACCCGAGCGCGCTGATTCTAACGACCGCTGGGATATGTGGATGGCTGCGCAGAACGATCGCCGATCTCGTCAAGCACAGCGGCCTCGCGGTGATCCGCTGCAAGGAGATCCTCCAGACGCTGACCAAGATCAACCTCATCGGCCGCAAGCAGGAAAGCGCGGTGCGTATTGGATCTCTTCGCCCTGCCTTCCTCGTGCTCCCCACCCCACTCTCGATGCCCGAGGTCTGACGGCGTGCTTGTGGTGCTTTCATTCGTCGCGTAGGGTTTCCTGTACACGTTTGGTGCGTCGGAGTCGTAGACATCGCTCGCGTCGCGAACGCTCGTAGTATTTATTTTGTGCGCCACCGAATACGACACCCTCACTTGAGTTCGAAGTCGTCTTTGGTCTCCAGTCGCTCGTTGATCGTCTCGTCCAGCGCCGACTCGTTTCGCCGTGACGTCCGCGCGAGCGCCAGGGGCGACGACGGTGCCTTCCGCTGGTGTTCCACAGTCGCTGCACCACCCCCGCTCATCACCACATCGGCGAAGCTCATTGACCGCGACGGGATCTTGCGCGTCAGCCCTCGCCCTCCGTTGCCACTCACGTCCTCGCCCCCATTGCCGTTGCTCGACTTCTTGTCCAGCTCAATGGAGCTGCTGCGATGCATCGCAGGAGGGATCAGGCGCGGACTGCACGCGAGCCCGCGGTCCGTCTGCTTGTTCCGCTTGACGTAGTACTTGTCCGCCGACGATGCAGCCTCGGACCGGGTCGTCATCTGCTCGGTCACACTCTCGCTGTGTCGACGGTACGGCGTGCCCGACTCGGCGGGCCGCGCCTGCGGTCGTGCTACGACGTAGTGCTGCTGTGGATACTGCTGGTGCTGGTGGTGCTGGTGCTGCTGTTGCTGCATTCGGTGGAGCATGTACGGAGGCGGCGCCGTCGTGCCACTGGCCGCCCCCGAGTAGTACGGAACACCACCATTGTATGGCCCCGGTGGCGGCTGCTGCTGGTTGTACAGCGGCATGGCGACCTGCGGAAACCTTGATGCATTCTGAGGCACACGGGGGCCGCCACGAACCTTCGGCGGCTGGTAGGCTGCCTGCATATTGCCGACTCCGCCGTCGGTCTTTGCGTTGGCGTGATGATTGCTCGAAGCTGGCGCCCCAGGCCCAAGGATCGAACGCAGAATGTTGTCCGGATGCAGTGGGACTCCGCCAATGACCTGGCTGCGGTTCTCGCTGAACACGGAGACCGACATGGACGCCGCCATCAGCGTCTCGTACCCCGCGGCAAACGCTCGCCGGATCTGGGTAATACGGAAGCAGTTGCGGCCGACATTGTTGCTCGGTCGAAGCGGATCTTCAATGAACACCGGATCGAACTTGTGCGGGTCGTGTGCGGCGACGGACGAGTCGGGCACGACGTGAGGGCGCTGCATCGGCCAGTCGTTCAGCGACGTGCGGTTGTTGTGGCGACGTGAACCCGGAGACGAGAGCAGGTTCGAGCTGTGCAAATGAGACGAATGGTGGATCTGCTGCCAGTGCTCCTGCGTGTCATCGACGGTGTGAACGGCGTTGACGGCCGCGTATCCATGCTGGTGCGACGGCACGATCGAGTCGCGATTGAAGAAGCTGCGAGTCGCCACACTGATACCCGTCGTCCGCGGCTCGAATCGATTCCCATAGAAGTCGAGCAGACCCATGAGAACCATGCCAAAGTCGGCACACGACGATGTCGCCACCGACGCGGACGCGTTGTTGTCGTACCGATCGGTGTGTTCCTGCAGATAACGCGCGACCATGAGCAGCAACGCGTACGAGGACAAACCACCGGAGTAGGCGACAGCAAAGCCGCGTTCGATCACAAAGCTCTTGAGCACCAGCATGATCGGCGCCAGCGGCGGAAACTCGTGGATGAGAGAAAGCACGACGTCGTTGGTCGCCAACCCGTTGTGCCCTGGGCCTTCGAACGAGATGTCGAGCCGGACGTTGAACGGCAGGTTGGTCACAAGCGAGATGATCGGAATGGCGGCGTGCGGGATGGTCTTGACTGAATCCGACACGACCCACGGCTCTTGGCGGAGCTTGCGAGCCAGGTTCTGCTGCCACGACTCCTTAATCGCGTTCCGTCCTTCAAGCACTCCTGCGGCATCTGCGGGGGCATCGCGCCGCACTTTCGGGAGACAAATGACGAGGTCCACGTCACTCGTAGGCAGCGCCAGCCGCGTCACAAACGATCCATACGGACGGACCTGCGCACGCGGCCATAGCGACTGGACCGCACTCGTGCAGAACCGGATCGCCGCCATTTGGGCTGACACTCGCGCGTTGCTGTCGGCCTGTAATAGAGAGACGTACTCGCACATATCCCAGTGAAGCTTGCTGCGAGGCGGTAGCACAGACATGGGGACTGACACGAACGGCCCAAGGATGGAGTAATTGGACGCCCCCCCGGGGCGCATGATCGGGTGTGGGTATCCTTGGCCAGTAGGGACGACAGCATTGGGGAATGGTTGCTGCTGTGGTTGCGTCACGAGTGGTGGAGATTCTGCCGGCACAACCGGTGCCGGAGAAATCACGCTTCCATCCTGGCAGACGCTTTCGCTCGCTCGACGGACTTCTTCGAGCTCATTCTCAAGACTTTTTACACGCTTGGACAGAATTGCGACTTGCTGCTGCAGACCATTCAGTTCGACCGAGACGGCAGACGATTCCTTGTTGAATTTCTGCTAGTGTCAACAATGCCGGCGGTCAGCGGGTGTTGATAGAACACGTGGGTGTGAGAGAAGAAGGGGCGTACCATGAACTGATCCTCGAGCAAGCTTTCCAGCTTCGAGATACGCTCAATCAGCAAGGCGTTCTCACGAGACCCACTTCGATCATCCACAGCGCCACGACTGCCCTTGCATGCGCATGAATGGGAATTGTTCGTGGATGCCGTGCTTCGCTCCGATACCTTTCCGACCTCGCTCGCCGTGCCGGACAATCGACCTTTCCATGAGCGTGTTCCGCCATTCGCACCCTCGTTCGACGAATCATCAGCTTCATCGTCGTCGTCGTCGTACTCGAACGGAAACGGCCGGCGACGACGCTTTGGGCCTCGTTGGCGGTCGAAGAACCCACCTTCACGATATAGGAAATCAGATCGTGCGGTGTCATCGCAGTCCGACCCATCGTCAGGGTTCGACGCAGCGTCACCCTCGAGTACGTCCGACTTCGACGACACATTGCTACTAATGTCGATGATGTTGGGGAACGAATTGAGATGGAAACTGCTGTCGGTCGACGCTGTGTCCTCTGCGAGTGTAGGAGAAACTGGAGAGGAGGAGCATCCGCTGACTGGAGACGATGCTTCCATGGTCGGCTTGAGAATGGGTCGAAGCTTCGTGCTGCTGCTACTGCTGGGCATCTGCGGACCTGCGGTTATCGTCGAAGAATTCTCGTTCTTCAAACTCCATCTCTGAAAGTCCCAGTCCAAGCTCGACGCTGTCGACGTTGTGTGCACGGACGACTGGGAAGAGAACAGCGATGGAAGATACCAGTCGAAGTTTGGTTCGACGGAAATCGTTCGGCTTGAGATTTCAGGCGACTGGGTGTCTCCGGCCTCTGTGTCTCCTCCTTCGGCTTTGCGTAGTTGAGAAGGCGAAGCCGCCTCGCGGTGGGCGGATAGCTGGAGATAAAACGGCGATGCCGGGGAATAAAAGGGATGCGTGCCAAATGGAGTAGAGACTCGCGGTGGTGGGTATGAAGCATCATCTGCCGCCGCGAGAAAACCCAAAAGGGGTCGAGGCGCTTCCGGTCGAACCATCAGCGATTGGTCCTGGTTACCTCCCTTGTCCTTCTCTTCCGCTGAGTACAAGAGTTGCTCACGTGGCTGGCCGCTCCCATTGGGTAACACGGTCTCCTTCACGGTGTGTGAAAGCGCGCCCTTGCCGTCGAAATTATCTAACGCGTCGTCTGCCTTTTGCTTGTTCTTTTTCTTTCCTCGTTTCTTGCGTCGCCTTGGACGATCGGTGAGCGAATTCGCGATTTCTTCCTCGATGGTGTAATTTTCAAGTGTCGCCGCCGCTACAACAGCATCAACAACTTCAGCAAGGACGTCGCGAACGTAGCCGACTGATCGATCTTCCCAAGCCCTCACAGCGCGAGGAATCTCTCCGCAAACAGCTTTGAGCAGCCGTTCGTGCAGTTGCCGACTTTCCTGGTCGTGTTTGCGCTGCTTGGTAGCCTTTTTCCTCGCCGCTCGACGCCGCTGTGCGTGCGTGTTCTTGGATTCACCTGCTTCGCTTCCTGTCGTAGACACAGCCGGCGCGGCCAGGTTGTCGCTGAGGATCTTCGCGCACTCGTCTTGCATGAGTTCTGCGACAAGGAGTTGCACGGCTGCGGCTTGGGGCGAGACAAGAATATCGGCGAACTGGATCGTGAAAATGCTGCGAGCGACTGATGACTTTGTGGCTCGCGAAAGGTGGGCACCTCGTGATCGCTGCCACGCTTCTAGGATCGCTGTCAATGTCGATAGTTGGGCTGTAGTCGCTGCTACGCGATTGCTTGGGGCTGCAAGCTGTCGCAAATACGGCATCACCTGGGACGCAACGGTCGTGATCGCCTCGTACTGCTGGTTTGCGGTGCTCACTCGCCACTCGTCCGCGAGAAACTGTTTCGTCGCAATGCCCTGCACCGGAATGCGGTGAGTCGGCGACTTCTGGGCTTGGCTCCAGTGGTACCAAATGTTCATTTCCTGTGCACAGAGTCCTCGTTTTTAGCACGGAAACCTAATGAAAGCCACGGTCGGAGACGTACAATCTGGTTGACCACCAACTCGGCGAGCGCCGCGTATCCCCGGCTAGCAAACCACTATCCACACAGCACATATCAGCATGGCCCCCTCTTATCCTGCGGTCCGTAGAAGGCAGATCGAAGAACTCACCGAGGTCTGTGCCCACATCGGTGGCTGCGCCACCACATCGGCGGGGCGTCCCGACAGGAAGCGGCCGCAGGCAATCACATCCATGCGCGCGAGCCACTCAGCTCGCGAGGAGCCATCCACCGCGAGCGTGAGCGTGTCGCACGACCGCATCGTGTTGAGCACGCACATAGACTGCTCGAGCGACGCGCAGCTGTCGATGAACGCCTGTGACTGGAAGCCTGGAAGCGCGTCGCCGTCGCACGTGCGCGCCACAGGACGCCGCAGAAACTCTCTACACTCGTTAACGCTCATCAGAATACGGGCTCTCTCGACGGTAGTAGGGCCCAGCGACCGCACCTCGGCTCTGTCGGCACCAGCGCACGCCGTGCCGTCTCGTCGTGTGGAATGATCTGGAACTCGGTCGCACCATACGCGGCGGCCGACACCGCACAGCCGCGTCGCCGCCTCGCGCGTTCGGTCTCCGCGGTCCTCGTGACCATGCCCATCGCAAGCACGGTCTTGACGAAGCCCACATCGACAACCGTACAAAGAGACGTCCATTCGCTCTCCTGGAGCGCGTGGAGCCACGCGAGAACACTGCGTTTGCGGTCGCGATGCGCAGCCTCGTCAACGCCGAGGGGACTCGCCTTGCGCCGGCTCTTGGCGCGACGCAGCTGCCGCTCTCGCTGCACGAAGAGCAGGAACTCGCCCAGCGCGTCGACCAGCGCGGAGACCTCGCGGCGCGTCGCCGCCTCGCTGCGCGTGGGGCCCATGTTCTGCTCCCGTCGACGCTTCCCCGTCGTCTCGCGGGTCGAGAGCGGTTCCCTTGTGTCGCAAGGTCGAGGGAGGGAGACACGGACCATCACTCCTGAATGCCACAACCACTCTGCGAATAGTCCGTATTTTACGTGAGCTGGAAAGTTTCAGCAGTCGCGGTAAACTTCCGGAACCCTAATGCAGTACGCGCATCTGTTGCAGCACGCTGCAGACACTGACGGCCGTGGCGACAATGGCGATGCCAATGGCCAGGATCTTCTGCGCGCGAAGCCGCGCGGGGCCGACGCGGTACACAAAGTAGGCGGGCAACAGGAAGCAGATCACGGGGTTGCTCGTCGCGCCGAGCAGGCTGAGCACGGACGCGATGTCGCCCGACAGTTCAGCGACGACGAAGATCAGCGCGACCAGCAGGATGCTGAGCGCGCCGTGCTTGAACGTATTGAGGCGGCGGTTGCCCAGCAGCGCCTCGCGGATGTTGTCGCGAAGCGTGTGGATGAAGAGCGGCACGGTGAGGATCAGTGCGATACTGAACCCGATACTGCCGAGCAGCACGGCGTCGTCCTGGCGGTAGTCGTTCTTGAGGAAATTGGACTTGGTCTGCTCGCCGAACGTGAGCACGACAAAGGCGCCGCAGAACGAATACACGGCGGCCGAGATGCCGATGCTGCGGTTCATCACCTTGTACATGCGAGCGCTCGAGCGCCGCTTGAGCACGAGGTAGATGGGTAGCACGTTCGGGTGGCACGTGTACACAAAAATGACGAGTGGGATCGCCGTCAAGAGGCGATGGAACCGCCAATCGAACAGCGTCAAGTGCTTCAGCTGGTAAATGATGTCAGGCGCCAAACCCAGGTGGACAAACTGGAAGTACTTGGTAACGATGACGAGCGCCATGAACACGATGCAGATGATCGAAAAGAGCGACGAGAACCGCAGCGACTCGAGACTGCGAAACAGCGCGAGCGGGAGCACGAAGCACGAGGCAAGGATCATGATCAAGTCCTGTCGATTCACGAAGACGCTCTGGCTAGCGTCGCCCAGGAAGGTCTATGCATCACGAAGTGGCGTACCCGATTAGCATACGGAGCAAGTCGACACTCGCCAAAGTCAACACCACACATCTCACCTTCATAGCGAGCTGCAGCAGCTCAGCGCTACCGACAAGGTAACCGACTGAAGTACCAAAAAGATTGAGACACACGACAAACTGGGTGAAGCCAGCGAGGGGGGCGCCGCCCGTGATGCGCGCGAGGTCCATGTACGACTTCGCGTTGGCCAGTTCCGAGCACACGAGCAGCAGACGCAGCGAGAAGTTGGTCACAATCGCACCACCAGTGATCAGCAACAACCCCAGCACGAGTCCCGCTTGCTCTACGGCGAACGGGAGGGAGAGGACACCAGCGCCGACGATCGCGACTGTCATCGTGAACATCGAGCCTTTCACTGCCAAACACGTTTTCACGGTCAATTAGTTTAAACCCAAAACGCGGCCGCGCAACAGCCATCCACCGTGCCATACCTGAGCCAGGCTGGATCTTGTTGAGCACATACATCTGGAAGAAGCTCTCGTCATTACCAGTGGCGTGCATGCGCCGAATCTCGTTTTCAAACACCAACGTCTCGCGCTTCGAGACGAGCTCGTAGTCGCTGTCGTCCACGTCGTCCATCAGCAGCGGCTGCGTCGACGCATCCTCGTCACCACCGACCGTCACCGTGGTGGCAGCGGAAGCCTCCTCCGCACCGAGAAGCCGTGTCGTGAGCTCGCCGTCGTCGCCCAGTGGCATCATTGCTTCTTCTTCGGCAGCTTCTTCCTCACTTTCTTCCCAAGATCCAACGGCATTCCCCCGTTACCAGGTATTCTGTATTACGTAGCAGAGGTTCAACACAGATCTGCGACGCGCGCCATCTATGATGTTGCCTTCCTCATTGAGCTGAGCTCCTCCTGCAGCGTCGCACAGCGGTCCTGCAACTGCTCCTTCTCCTTCTTGGATTGCCGAGCGAGCAATTTCGATGCCGTCAGCTGGCGATCGAGCTTCTTCGCCAGCTCGTCCTTCTCAGACAGCGATTGCTCCATTTCTCGTAGGCGAGCCGCCAGAGATTTCGTCTGTGCCTCGTGTTCGTCACGTGAGAGACTCTCATGGAGAGCGATTGTGCCCTCAAGTTCCTAGTACGATGACTATCAGTACAAGCGAGCTAGCTTTCAAGCAGATTCTAATGATTCGCACCTGAATGCGCGTGGCGAGAGTGTCTCTCTGGCCAACATATTCGCTCAGTTGAGCTTTCACATTCCCACCTTCAGCGAAGAGTCGGTCTACAAGATACACCCAGAGGTAAGTTTTTTTGCACTGCAACAGTTTCAACAGAAGCAATTGGTCGATGGCTGACCCACCGTGCTTCTTTTGCACAGCCTGTAGGTCGTTCTCACAACGCCGATACTCTTCCTTCGCGAGGTCGCGCTCCTTCTCCAGCAAGCGCATCTGCTGGTTGATGTTCGTGCGGTCAATGGACCATTTCTTCTGCTGCTCCTCCATTTGGTTCTGCAGCTCCATCTCTCGTGCTCGTAGACTTTGGACGAGTTCGAGCTGACGAAGACGTTCACTGTCGCTCGTCGTTTGGTCTCCGATGCGCGAGTCACGCAGAAACTGGAGCTCGTCTCGCAGCTGACTGCTCTTTTCGACTTCCGACTCTTTCTCGTGGACCAACTTGACGTTTTCGAGTTGCAGTTTCTGCAGTTTCTCTTCAAGCTGCTCGATCTTCTCTTTCTTGCGATCCACCCGCTCCTCACATCTAGTGAAAATGCGCACACTGAGCGTCGGAGTGACCTTACCAGCATCGCTTTCGACGTACATTCGCAGGCGATCAATCTCGGCGTACAGTTCGTGCATTTCGTCTGCTTGCGAGTGAATGGCCAGATTCTTGGACGCCACCTCGACCTTGAGTTGATCGATCTCTTCCTGCTGAGCGGGGTCTAATTCGACAGAAGTGTCAGGTCCAATCACGTAAATACTCCTCTTCGCCATGTCTACAACTACCATACCGACGACGAAAACATCTTTCTCGATAACCTTAGGTGTCTGCCTGGAGGACCCTGTCGCACTCGCTGACTCGTCAGTATCTTCGTCCACCTCGCCACTCTGCTGTCGTCGAATTCGCGCATTTTGGGACCGCGAGCCATCACGCAATGCTCCCCCCTTCGCTTTCTTCATATTCTCCACCGCTCGCTTGTACTTTCCATCCAACACTTCCAGTTCGTTCTCGAGCTCCTCTCTGGGAGGAGGGCGGAACCGCAGCGGCCCGCCGATCGCCTTCTTGAGAATAAAGTCGTTGACGAGCTCCCTCGACTCCTGGAACTCGGGAACTTTCTCCGCCAGCGTTTGCTTGAGCACATCGATGAGCAACTCTTGCTCACGCTGGCTCTTGCGCAGGTTCTGGATCAGCGCCGACCGGCGGTGCTCCTTGTCCTGCGACTTGAGCGTGTGGAGCTGCTCCTGGAGCTGGTGAATCGACTTCATCAGCGCGCGCACTTTGTTGTCGTGGACGGTTTTCATGGCCTGCATTTGCGCTAGAGTCCCGAAAGCATTCATAAGTAGGGTCTCGGCACGGACAACGTAAGATACACGTAAAAGATCGGTTCCAGTGAACGTACACTCGGCCATCGAGGCCTCCATCCTCCCGGGCGGCGACGACGACGAGGGGCGCGCGTCATCGAACGAGCGCCCATTTGTCACTAGCAGCCTCTTGAGCTCTTTCTCGCGTTTCTCCTGCTCTGCAATCATTGTTTGTGCCTCCTTCAGTGCATTCTGTCCGTGGTATCACCCAACGGAAATGGGGTCAATCAGCGGAATCAGCGATGTGTGCTCATTCAGTCTCCAACCGACCTCTGTCGCGCGTAAGCGGTCCGCGACTCTGCAATGCATTGCAAGTAGAATCAGTATATCAGTATATCACGTTGAGATCGATGCGCGTTGCCACGCACGCGCTGGCGCGCTTGGCGTCGGTGCCGCCGCGCACTTGCGCCGAGGAGCTCATTGTGGGGCCCGTCGACTTCAACGTCGACGGCAACCCCGCGAAAGGTCTCGCGTTGCTACATCAGGGTAGTTGGGACCCAATTGCGGGGTAGTTGCTAAATGAAAGTCGCCATCACTCTCACTCCCGTTTTGTTTCTGCCGTTCCCCCGTCATCTCGAGTGAGAAAGGAGAAGCGAGCGAAGATGGCGAACGAGGTCGTCGCGTTCCCCGCCGAGTTCCAGTCCCTGGAGGAGGACTTCGTGGAGAGCAAGATGGCGATCAACAACAGCATCAATGAGATCCTGAACGAAGGTACGGTCGGCGCCGGGTGGGCGCGGCAACCGCGAGAGTCAGCGCGGTGACCTCTCAAAATATTTCATGCCATCTAGGATCTTCTCCCTCCGCGATTCAGCTAGCACAGTCCAATGTCATCGAAACACAGAGATGCGTACGTCTTGCTGTATCAACATCCCGTGGGCAGTGGGTACGAGTCTGATGGGTCCAACGGTGTGTCTACGAGCAGATGAAGCTCATGAGTATAGAAGTTCGCGGAAAATCACCGAATGTGCGCAAGGCCATGCAGGCCAAGGTACTGCGAACTGCGATCTGCTCACTTTGTGTGTGGTTGAGATTTGATCTGACGGAGTTGTGTGCAGATCAACCTCTACCGAGAAGAGCTCCAGGGGCTGATGCGCGACGTCGAGCGCGCGCAGCTAATGGCCAAGGAAATGAAGTCAAGACAAGGCACCGCGCGCGACACCAACGTACGTGCACGTCACCACAGCGAGGCTATTAACTCTTCTTGGCTCACATATTGTGCGCGTTCCAGTACTCGCAGTATGACCGTATCATGACCAACACGAATCGACTGAACAAGTACGCGCTCGCCAGTTCGTCGGTTCTATTGGGCTCAAACACCAACTCACCGACGTGTATTGTGCGCGTCGCAGGTCAACTCGGGCGCTGGCAGACTCCCAGCGGCTGATCACCGAGACGGAGCAGATCGGCATCTCAGTGCTTGACAACCTCGCGTCCCAGCGCGAGAGCCTGCTCTCTGCCCACGAGAAGGTCCGCGAGACCCGCGAAGTGACGGGCGAGGCGCGCCGCATCTTGCAGCGAATGATCCGCCGAGCCATCACAAACACCATCGTGCTCTACACGGTCATCGCGATCCTCGTCGTCTCGATCTGCGTGGTCATCTACCACGACTTTATCAAGGCCTCCCCGAAGAGCTTCTTCGACATGTAACAAAAGAAGAACCAGATGTCTTCTGTGTGTGTGTGTTTTGAACTGCCATATGTGGTGTTGCCGTACAGTAGTCTCAGCAAAGCCGTTTCAATGGAATCTTGTTCGTCTCATCAGGTGTTCTTTTTCACCAATCCACGGCCGCCATTCGCGTTGAAGCGAGACTCATCACCTCGAGCGCGTGCGCTGCCGATTCGCAGCTGCCCAACCGACGAGCGTCGTCACGAGCAGGCCCAAGCAAAAACGAGATCTAGCGCAGGCGGCCGAGTGACGTCGCCCGCCGATCCTCCAGGCCATAGACTCGGCTGCCACGCATGAAGACGACACCACCAGCAAGCGCTGCCCGAGACAGCCGCGTGGCCGCGAGTGGCGCGATCCAGTCCCCCGCGATGGCGCGGTCGTCCCCGCCCTCCGAGTTCGACGCCATGCTGGTCGATACCGGTGGTGAGAAGCTGGTGCACAGCAATGGGAAGCCCAAGGGGTACGGCAGCAGCAATGCCCTCGGGGAACACGCCGCGGCGAAGGCTTCGCGTAACGCAAAGAGCGTGATGGTGTCGGCGATGGCTAATCTCAGCACGGCGGTACGTACTCGAGCGAGTAATGTATGCAGGCGTCAGAAGGGTGACCATTGGCGTGTGTCTTTCGGTGTGATGCAGTACAATCTCGCAGTCATCAACTACGCGATGATGATGATTCGTCGCACGTATCCGCCGTCCACTCCAGAGGTCACGTCGACGGTCGTCTCGTGCTCGCTAGTCGGCGCCATTCTGGGACAGCTCACGTTTGGCTACGTGGGCGACGCCATCGGTCGCCGCAAGGGCATGATCCTCACGCTACTGCTGTCGATTTTTGGTGCATTGGCGAGTGCGCTTTTGCCATGGGGCGACGACACGATCTACCCGACTTTGGCCGTCTGTCGATTCATCTTGGGGCTCGGCGTCGGCGGCGTGTACCCATTGTCAGCGACGACAGTGGCCGAGTCTAGCGGGAACGACACGGAGAATAGCAAGACTATCGCGGCTGTCTTCAGCTTCCAGGGCATCGGCCAGTTGCTCGCCCCACTCGTGACGTACATCTTGCTCCTCCTGGGGGTCAAGCGTGGCATCGGGTGGCGCTTCCTTCTCGCAGCCGGCGCGTTGCCGGGGCTCTTCGTGTTGCAGAGCGCCATTGATGCCTCTGACGACGACAGCAACCGATCGGGACGCCACTTGGGCTCGGCGCGGTCGCTCCTCGAGATCAGCAGAACCGACAAGACGCTGCTCCGAAACCTCATCGGTGCGAGCGCGGGATGGTTCCTCTTCGATATCACGTTCTACGGGAACGTCATCTTCACGCCCGTGATCTTACAGGACACGTTCGGCTTCGACACGAACCACCTCAAAGATGTGGCGCGCTACTCGCTCGTCGTCGCCGCGATTGGGCTCCCAGGATACATCACCACGGTCTATGCGGTCGGCCGCTTCGACTTTCGTTCGATCCAGATCATGGGCTTCATGATGATGGCGGCGTTGTTTGCTGCACTTGGTGTGTTGTATACCGATCTCAAGGACGCGGCCGCGGCCATGCTCACGCTCTACGCGCTCACGTTCTTCTTCTCCAATTTCGGTCCGAACGTGAGCACGTTCTGTCTGCCCGCGGAGATCTTCCCGTCGGAAGCTCGCGTGAAGCTCAACGGCATCGCCGCCGCGAGCGGCAAGATCGGCGCGACGGTCGGGGCGGCCATTTTCGGCATGATCGAGAAGAAGTACGGTGTCTCGTATGTGCTCACGCTCAGCGCTGTCGTGTCGCTGCTCGGCGCGGTCGTGACGTACTACTTTATTCCGGCTAAGAGGTACCGAGAAGTGAGGAAGGGCTAAGCTAGAAAACGTGTCTACTGTAGGCTTCACGCCACTCTCCATTCCATGTCTACCGACTTGACTTCATCAGGCACGGTGCAGACCTTGCTTGGCTGCCGTGCGCACCGAGTTGCGCTCGCGCCTCGTCTTGAGCAGCTTGTCCTGGTTGGCCATTTCGTTTCGCAGCGCCTTGAACAAGTAGCCGGCGTCAGTGGCGTTGCCCCCGCAGATCTGCGTGAAGCGAGCGACCGTGAAGCGCATGAGCATGCGGCCGTCGAGCGAGCTGTTGATGTTCTTCTCGTACTTGGCAAAGTCGCCCTTGCGCAGTCCGCAGACCCATTCGCGCACTGCCGTGTTGTCCCAGTCGCGGATCACAGCAATGGGCTCGTCTACTTCGTCGGACTCTTTCACATTGGTCTTCTCCGTGCTCACGAGCGGCGTGTCTTCAAGCATTTGCCCCGCGCACAGCAGCGCGTGTAGCGTGTGCTCCGTGTCGATGGAGAGCGGTGAGATCGTGGCGATCACGCTCGCGCGCGCCTCCTTGCCCCACAGACAGTTCTTCAGGATGCGCGTCAGCGTACTCGCTCGGTACGGCACGAACCCGGTCGAGTCCTCACTGCCGATCGCGCGGATGCACTCTTTCAGCGCCAAATGGCTCTTGTTGATCTCGATCGACTCCTTGCGCCGCACCGCGTCGTGGAAGAACGTATCTTCGTTGCGCTCGCTGCCCGCGAGATCCAAGAGCACAAGCTGGCCGTAGAGATCGCCGTGGCGGCCGCGCAAATTCACGTACACAACCAGGTGCGAGCGCGACGACTGCGAGTTCACGTTCGTCGCCTCGGTCGTCCGCTGCGCCTTGACTTCTTCCAGTGCCTCGAGAAGCGCGTTGCTCGAGTCTGCCGTCACCTCGGAGCAGTTGAGCAACGTCGTGTTGCCCTCTCCGTCGTCGCAGACCGCCACTTTCGATCGGTCGCCGAGCAGATCTGGAGCACACACATAGCCCGTCAGTCCGCAAGCTCAAAGAATCCCAAGAGAACATCGCAGCCGCCATTCCTATAGCCACGCACCAAAGCACTTGGCGCCGACGATCTCGATGGCGCTCACCGACACCTGGAAATCCACGTCATCGACGGCCTCCGTGAACAGATCCTCAGCGATGAACTCGAACATGCCACCCATCGTGTGCGTCTTGCCCGAGCCGGTCTGGCCGTACATCATGCAGACCGACTTCCCGCCGCCCATGGCGTAGAGCAAAAGGTGCTTGGTCGACTCCGCGTAGACCGTCTCCGTGTCGACCTTCTCGTCGTAGCACCGCGAGAAGCGCTGGTGGTGCGACGTGATGTACTTGTGGCGCATGTCGTTGTACATTTTGCACTCGTGGATGACGATCTCGCGCATCCCGATGGACGAGATCACGTCGAAGTCGAGCTTGGCGAGCTCGTGCGGCAGCACGGGGCGCTTGCGCACGTACACGTGGATCTTGTCCGAGCCGATCTCCGGCTCCGCCTTGCTGGGCCGCGCCTGGAACTCGCGCAAATACTCCTCGCGGATCTCGCGGATCGTCTCCCGGAAGCGTTCCGCATGGACTTTACGCGCCGTGCTGTGTACAGATAAGGCGGATGACAGGTCAATACTCCGCCACATGCTGGAGACTGGACGTGCGTCGGACAGGGGGGGGCATCTCACCGCTTGTCCATGTTTTGGCCTTCGCCGCGCCATTCCTTGTCGGGCACCATGGGTCAGATGACAGCGAGCGACGGTTCGTTCGACGGCGGAGAAGGAAGAGGAGGGTACACTTCGTAGGAGTTCGCGTGCGCGTGCGGCGGCAAAATCCGGAATGGAGGCGCCGTCGCATTGCCATTGGCAATGCTGACGCTCGCTGGCAGCCAGAGATGGAGCGCGGTTTCTTGAGCCCATCTCGTCATCACTGTCATTCCGGCGAAATGAACCTCACTCTGCGTGTGATTTCAAAACGGATTTGAACTCAGCTGTCTGAAATCAGTATAGAAGACCACTATTTAAGGTGCTTGCGGTTCTTCTGTCTGTTTGAATGGACCAATCACCACACTCCGCGTGCTCTCATAGGAGGAATGTTAAATTCCCGCCCGTTCGCTTTCCCTTGGGCCCACGCTCCGCCCAGCCTCCCTTCGCGCTCCTCTCTTTTTGTTCTGCCGTCGTGTGTTGTTCTCCGCCGAAGGGGAGCATTTCTCGCTCATACAAACTTGTACCTCGTCGGAATTTATACCGCACGCGTCGCCGCCGTCGAAGCACCATGATGCAGAAACCTTCGAGTCCTAATACTGTGCAGCTCCATGCGCAGCACCAGCAGCAGCAGCACCAGCAGCAGCAGGCCGCGGCCGCCGCCGCCATGAGTCTCCAGCAGCAGCAGCAGCAGCAGCTCTACGGGCAGGCCGCGGCCGCCCCCGGCAGCGCCAGCGCCAGCGCCGTCGGCATGCTCGCGCCACCACCGCAGGCGTCGGCGGTGGCGCCCGAGGCGGCCGACGGCGCCGCCAAGACGGGCCGCAAGCGCCGCGCCGAGGGCGGTGGCAACCTTACGGTGGAGCAGAAGCGCCGCATCTGCGAGAAGCACCGGTCGACGCCCAAGATCACGCAGAAGGATCTGTGCCGCTGGGCCAAGCTCGAGTTCAACCTCAAGAAGGCGCCGACGCAGCCGACCATGTCCAACATCCTCAAGAACGAGCACCTCTTCAAGGACGCGATCGGCGGTGTGCTGGGCTCGGAGCGCAAGACCATCCGACCGACCAAGCACGCGCACTTTGACCAGGTGCTGGCCAATTGGGTCATGGAGCGCCAGAACAAGGGCACGATCACGGGCGACATGATCAAGCAAAAGGGCCGCGAATTGTCCAAGCAAATGGGGCTCGACGGCAAGCTCGGCTTCTCGAACGGATGGCTCGCGTCGTTCAAGGCGCGCCACGGGCTCATCAAGCGCGGCAACGCCAACGCCGCCATGGACGGCCGCCTCCACCACGGCGGCGCCCACGGCCACGTGGGCGGCGGCGGCGGCGGCCCGGACGCCACGGGGCTCGTCGGCAGCGACGGCGGCGCCATGATGGGGCTCTCGAACGCGCTCGAGCCGGGCTACATGCTGCCGCCCGTGTCCATGGACCTCACGCTCGAGCAGATCCAGGACGTGCTGCGCGAGTACGTGCCGAGCGACGTGTACACGGTGGACGAGACGGGCCTCTTTTTCCGTGCGTCGCCCAGCAAGCTCGTGCAGGGCGACGAGGCGCAGACGCTACTCCAGGACGAGCCCAAGCTGAGCGTGCTGCTCGCGACCAACGCGGACGCGAGCGATCTCATGGAGCCGTACATCATCGGCTCGATCGTGCCGCCCAAGCACATCAAGAACGCGTCCATCTCGCAGCTCGGGTACCACTACGTCTGCAGCAGCAAGGCGCGCATGACCGTGTTCATCTTCCAGCAGTGGTTGCGCGACTTTAACGCGCGCATGGCCAGCGCGCACCGCAACATTGTGCTGCTCATGGACAATGCGCCGTCGCACGTGCTCGGCTGCGTGAACCTCACGAACGTGCGCGTGATCATGTTCGCGCCGCACCTCGGCATGAAGGTGCAGCCCATGCGCGGCGGCATTCTGCAGGCGTTCAAGGGCAAGTACCGGCTCAAGCACCTCACGCTCGCGATCGACCACGCCGAGGACGGGCTCAGCGACATTTACCGCATCACGCAGCTCCAGGCCATGAAGTGGATCACGGAGAGCTGGCAGCAGACGTCCAAGGAGGTGATCATCAACGCCTGGAAGCCGCTCGGCATCCAGGTACCGTTCTCGTTTGACGCCGCCGGGCTCGACAACAGTGACGACAAGAACGTCGAGGAGGAACTTTGGGGGTTGCTCTACTGCCTGCAGCTCAGCGGCGTGGTCAACACCAAGGTGCTGGTCAACAACCGCTGGGAGAATGACATCCACAAGCGGCTCAACGAGGACATGATCGAGGACCCGAAGGAGAACGACGAGGAGTTCCGCATCCCGGACCCGGCCGTGCCCATGGCGCTCGACCACCACCACCACCACCACCACGGCGACCACCACCACTTGGACGACGACGCGGCCACCGGCGTCGGCGCCGGGATCCACGCCGTCACGGCCAAGGACCAGCTCAAGGCCTTCCGCGAGGTCATCCGGTACTTGGAGCGCACGGGCACGGCCGACGCGCGCGATCCGCAGCTGCTCAACGTGATCGACTACCTCAAGAAGAAGCAGCTCAGCCTGCGCTTTGACAACGCCAGCTCCACCACGCTCACGATCTAAGCGCCCACCCAACCAGTGGATGGAGAAGGAGCGAGAGAGGACATTGGCGTGTCGTGTGTATGTGGCAGAAAGAGGAGGACGACGAGACAAGAGCGGACAGTTTGTAGCTAGTGAATATGATGCCTTTGGATTTCACCCCGTACCGTCCCCCACGTGGTTGTCGCTCGGTGACGCCACCGCCGCCGCCAGCTCGGGCAAAAGCCGGCGGCGCCGCGCGTGGTGCCGCACGGCGCACGGACGACCGCCGCGCGAGACCGTGGCGGCCGTCGTCGCCCTCGAGTCATTCTCCGGTGTCGTGGCGGTGAGCAACTGCTTGTACGACGAGGCCTCGTCCTCGAGCGAGTTGAGCAGCCCGACGAGCCGCGCGCGAAAGGGCCGCGCGCCGCCGCTCGTGTGGAGCTGCTGCTGCGGCGGCGGCTCTGCAGCGACGGTACTCGCGTCGTGAGCCACGACGGACTGATCGTGGAGCTGCCCACGACCGCTTGGCTTGGTGGTCGTATCGTATCGATCGACGTCAACGGAAACTCCGCCGTCGCGGTTGCTGCGACTAATGTGCAGGCTCGCGCCGGCAACGTCCGTCGGGGCCTTCTCGCGTGGATCGTCCGCCGTGGCGTCGCCCGCCCACCAGCTCTGGATCGCCATCGCGTTGGAGCCGGCCACCGTCACGGGCCGAAGCATCGCCTGCGGCGGCTTGCTCCGCGGCGGCGACAGTCGCGCGGCCGCTAATATAGGCGGCTCCACCACTGGAGGTGAGAGTTTCTCCCGCGCGTGGAGACGCCTCTGGAGCGTCTCCAGCTCCTCGCCTCGCGTGATTCCGTCGCGTTCGAGCCGCGCGACCGCCTGCCGCAACTCCGCGGCCTCTCGCCGGCTCGCCGCGAGCTCCAGTGCGTGCGCTCTCGCCTGGTGTTCCGCCTGCCCGAGCCGCCGCCGCAGGATCTCCGCCTCGGCGCCGCTCGCGTCGTCGTCGCGGCGCTGCGCGGCCTCGAGGTGCCGCAGCCTCGCGTGGCTCTCGCGCAACGCCTGCTGCAGCCACGCGATCTGCGCGTCCGCCTCGTTGAGCTGTCCGTCGAGGCGCTCGAGCTCGCGCGCCTGCCGCTCGTGGAGCCGCTCGCGCTCGTCGCGCGCGATCTCGTCGACGGCGCGCTCGAGCGACTGCGCGTGGACAAGCCCGTCGCGCTGGCGCTGCTGCATCTCGCGCAGCGCGCGCCGCAGCGCCACAAGCTCGGCCTGCACGAGCACGTCGCGCGAGACCTGCTCCACCGAGGCGTCCTCGCTGTCAGGCAGTGACGCTGCGTCGACTTCGCTATCGTCTTCCTCTTGCTCCAGCTCTCGGTCCTCCCGAGGCGCGGGCGTCGCCGCTGCTTCCTCCGCGTCGGGCCTCCCACCGCAGCGACAGCGACACTGCGCGTCCTCCAGCTCGCGGATGTGGCGGCACAGGCTGTCGCTACGGACACACATCACACCGCGAAGCCGTGAGCACTCGCTCGTGGGGTTCCTCGGCCACTCTCGCTACCCACATCTTCTGCTGTAGCGTGGCGAGCAGCGCGGCGCCTGCCTTCGCGGTGGCGCCCGCCGCCGTGCTGCGCGTCGGCCGGTTCTGCATGCGCGTGGCGCGTGCGCCGAAGCGCAGCGTCGACAGCGACTCGTCGAGGTGGCTCGCCGCGCTCGCGCACGTGAGCAGCAAGTGCGTCTTGGCGTTGCCGCCCAGCGACGACTGCAGCAGCCGCGTGAGCTTGCTGTCGCGGTACGGCACGTAGGACGCGCGCCTCGCCTCGCCAGCGGCCGTCGAGGAGGAGCACGACGAAGACGCAGACGTCAGCGCGTGGATCACGTTGCCCAGCGCCGACAGCGACTACACACCACACACACACACACACACACACACGCGTCAGATCCGTCGCTCCGATGCGATCCATCGCGGCCCACGCACGCGGTTGATGTGCTTGGCCTCGTCGAGCCGCGCGCCGCTCGCAAGCGTCTTCTTGGCCTGCTCCGAGCCGGCGAGGTCGACGACGCAGAGCCGCGCGCGCGCGCCGCCGCGGCGCGTGGCCGTCACGGCGAACACGGCGTGGCTGCGGCTCGAGTCGCGGTTGAGCTGCGTGGCGCCCACGGCGCGCTGCGCGAGCCCTCGCCGCAGCGCGGCCCGCGCCGTGCGCAGGTCGAGCAGCGCGATCTCGGTCGCGCCGTCCACCCACACGCTGCTATTGCCGCCGTCGGTCTTCTCCTCGCGGATCCGCAACCGCGATGGCGATGACGACGCCGCACTCGCATGGGGCAGCAGCAGGTCGCGGAGCCGCTCCTGGTACACCTCAATGAAGCTCGCGGTCAGCGTCACCTCGTCGTGCTCGTTCTCGTTCTCCGTGTCGACCGCGCGGCCCATGGACGCGAAGAGGTGCGCGAGTATGCGCGGCACGAGCCCGTCGGCGTCGTCGCCTGTGCCGTCGTCCGCCCTGTCGCCGCCGATCGTCGTGTACGTCTTGCCGCTGCCCGTCTGGCCGTACGCGAGCACCGTGCAGTTGTACCCGAGCAGTACGTCGCGCACGCATGGCTCGCCGATGGCCACGAAGAGCTCGCGCTGTGTGGCGCCCGCGGCGAAGACGTGGTCGAAGCGGAACGCGTGGGGCGACGCCGTCACGGCCACGCGGCGCGGGTCGCTCGCGTCGACGCGTAGCGGGTCGGCAGCAAGTTGTGCCTCTGCCTCGACGACGCCGCGCAGCCGGCAGCTCACTTGGACGCCGGTCGTCGACTGTGGGGACGCGGTGGCGTCATCCTCACTCGCCATCGCGGACGACCCAACCGCATGGGCCCGCCAAGGCAATCGAGACGGACGGAGAGAAGAAGTTCAACATCTATATTCAGCAGACAACGTCGACCATGCTCGTTCAAGCAGCTCGCACCCTTCGACATGCCGCTCAGAGCTTTTGCTGGGTCGCGGACGCGAGCGGCGCCGCGAAGAACGCCGCGAGGCGCTCGCGCGGCACGCTCAGGCGGAAAAAGTACTGCGCGTTGCTGCTGCTACCACCACCAGTCGACGACGATGCGGAGTGCTGCTGGTGCTGCTGCTGCGGATGGAGCGACGCGCGCGCCGTCGTCTCGCGCCTCATCTCGTCCATGGAGAAGAGCGCGCGCATCTGCGCGTCGTCCATGTCGATCTGGTCGAGCAGGTCGAAGCCGTGGAGCACGAGGAACTCGACGCGCGGCAGCGTCTCCGCAGCGGCCGCGCCAAAGAGCTTGGACTCGGCGTGGAGCTGCGCGAGCACGCGGCGCAGCACGTAGCTGCGCACCTGCGGCGTGTTGAACGGGCGCAGGTCGTACGAGTACAGGTCCTTGGTCTCGCGGAAGATGTCGCGGAACGCGCGGTGCGACCGCGCCTCGTCAAATACCGAGTCGGCCATGGGCAGGCGCCGCTGCGCGAGCAGCGAGTGGAGCAGGCTCACGACCGTGGGCAGCTGCAGCAAAAAGAGCCCGCTCTCGGCGTCGACGCGCGCGACGCCCTGCTGCTCGAACACGGCCTCGAACGCGAGCTCCGGGTGCCGCTTCTTGACGCACGTACGCACGAGCACGTCGAAGACGCGCGAGTCGGCGCCACGCCGTGCTTGAGCATCTCGCGCCACAGGTACATCGAGCGGCCGCAGTGGTCCTCCTCGCGCAGGCGCCGGAAGAACGCCTCGATGACCGAATCGTTGTGCGGCTCGTCCGAGTTGGGGTACAGCGCCCGCATGGCGCCGTCCGGGTTCATGTACACGGCGAGCCCCATCGAGCCGACGAGCGACGTGCAAAAGAGGAACGTCATGAGCTGCTCCTGAAAGTCGATGAACGGCACGCTCGCGAGCGCGACGGCGCCCACGCCGCCCAGCGCGGCCTTGACCTGGCGCGTGTCCACGGCGCCCAGCTCGCCGTGGTACACGGCGTGCATCATGGTGATGTAGGTCACGAGGTCGGGCGCGATCTGCTTCTCCTTCATTTCCTCGTACAGGTGGAACGCCTGCGTGAGCCTGCTCGTTTTGCCACACGCCTTGAGCGCCACGTTGTAGTGCACGAGCGCGACGCCGCCGTGGGCTGTCGGCTTTTTCTTGAGCTCGTCCAGCAGCGCCATGGTCTTGTCGTACTCGCCCTGCTCGGCGAACGTGTCCATGAGAATCGCGTACGTCGCGCCCGCCGGCTCGCGCCCGTACGATGCGATCGTCTCAAAGAGCTCGTCGACCCTGTCGTAGTGGGCCGCCTTGGCGTACGACGTCATCCAGTGGTGGAACGTCCTGTGGTTCATCACCGTGTCGCTCTTGGCCATCTGCGCGAGCAGCTCCGTGACGCGCGGCGCCGACGGTGCGTCGCCCGCGGCGGCGCTCAGCGCGAGCAGCGCGCTGAACACGTTGCGGTTCGGGATCGTGCCGCGGTCCACGGCAAGCTCAAACAGCTCGAAGCCGCGGTCCGCGTCCCGCAGCGACGCGCACGCCTGCAATGCGCTCGTGAGCACGGGGTTCATGAGGAAAAAGTCGTTGCGCAGCAGCCGCAGCGCGAGCTCCACGGCGTCGCGGTCGCGGCCCAGCGCCTCGTAGATACGCACGCACTCGGCGGTCGCCGAGCCATGGATCGCGTCGGCCCGCTCGACGACCTTGCAGAGCGGCAACGCCGCGCGGAGCTGGTCGGGCGAGTGCGCGGCCTGGAGTACCGTCGTCGCCTGCCGCTGAAACTCGAGGTCGGGCTCAAAGTCGCGCTGTGACGTCGTGCGCGCGGCCATCTTCTGGAGCTGCGCGACGACGCCGTCGTGGCCGCGGCTCTGGTGCTGCTGGTTCTGCTGGCGCGACGACGCGAACGACGGTGGCGACTTCTTGCGCGCGGTCGGCTGCGTGGATTTGAACCGCCGCTGCTGGTGCGAGTTCTGCGCATGCGGAGCCGCGAGTTCCATGGCCGCGAGCGGACGCGTCCCCAGTAGAAACATATCGTGGTACGCGCGCAGCGCTGGTCGCGCATGCGGCGCTGCGGCGCGCAGAACGCTGCGCAAGGCCGTCGGCGGTGGCGTCATTTCTGCGTCGTCAGCGAGCAGCGTTGGGTCCGTTGCGTGGATGCCGCTGGATGATGGCGATGGAGAGGAGGGTACCTCTGTAACCGCATACGCGTGAACCATGTCACCTGTGATTCCATCCATGAATCGTATGTCAGAGAGAATCCAATATAGAAGGCACACAAAATGGAGCTGCATGGCCTGCATCTTTTTCTGGAAGGCAGTATATGTGTTTCCACAGGTTGAAGCCGATCTTCGACGTAGTGCGGCGCGTGTCTCGGACCATTCGGAATTCGGCCACTCGACGAGAGGCCGAGGAGGTTCGTCCGTAGCGATGCTGCCGCCGCGGTCGTATCTACTGCAGAAGGCGGCGGGCGAGGGCGGCGCGGCCGCCAAACCCGACGCGAAGCCGCCGTCCAATGTCAAGTGGATGCTCGCGCTCTGCAAGGACGAGAAGGCGCGGCTGTCGGTTGGTGTCGTGGGCATGACGCTCGCGTCCGGCATGAACCTGCTCTTCCCGCGCATCATGGGCAAGGCGCTGGACGTCGCCACGGGCAAGCCACCGCCCGCGGGACTCTCCAAGAAAGGCTTCCTCTTCGTCGTGCTCACGACGTTCGTGACCGGATCGCTCGGCTCGTTCCTGCGCACGTACTCACTGGGCATGGTCGCGGAGCGCATCGCTGCGCGGCTGCGCAAGCGGCTCTACAGCGTGCTGCTCGCGCAGGAGTTCAACTTTTTCCACCACCGCAAGGTCGGCGAGCTCGTGAGTCGACTTAGTAACGACTGCCAGGTCACGGCGAACGCCGTCGTCGACATCATGGGCAACGGGTACCGCTCGCTGAACTCGGCGGTCGGTGCGTCGTGCATGCTGCTCACGATCTCGCCGAAGCTCACACTCGTGTCGTTGGGCATCTTGCCTCTTGTCGGTACGGGCGCGATGTTGTTCAGCAAGTTCTCCAGCCGTCTCTCCAAGGTGCACCAAAATTCGATTGCCGACATGACGGGCATGGTGGAGGAGCGGCTCAACAATATCTTCACGGTCAAGCTGTTCGCGGCCGAGCAATACGAGGAGAACGCCTTCGACAAAGTCAACGGTGAGATTCTCAAGAACGCGTCCCGCGCCAAGCGCGCGCGCGGCGTCTTCATGGGGGGCCTCTCCTTCTCGATCAACTGCTCGCTGTTCTCGGTGCTGTACTTTGGCGGCTCGCTGATCGGCTCGAACGAGCTCACGATCGGCTCGCTCACGTCATTCGCACTCTACAGCGGCTTCATGGGCTTGGGCTTCTCGGGTCTCTCGTCATGCTTTGGTGAGATCAAGCGCACGCGCGAGTCGTCGGCTGTGCTTTTCAACTTGCTCGAGTCGCAGCCGTCGACCCACGAGGCGGACGGTAAGGCCACGCTCGACGAGATTGACGGCCACATCAAGTTCGACAAGGTGTCGTTCGCGTACCCGTCGCGCGACGACGTGATGGTGCTGAACAACCTTGACCTAGAGATCCACCCGGGCGAGGTGGTCGCGATTGTGGGCAAGAGCGGCGCTGGCAAGACCACCATCGCTTCGTTGATGACCAAGATTCTCGCCCCCACCAGCGGCCGCGTGCTTCTTGATGGTGTCGACATCAGCACGCTAGACACCAAGTGGCTGCGTAAGCAGATCGGTGTCGTGAACCAGGTCAGTTGTGTCTCCGTTTCGTGAACCGTCGAGGTTGAGCAGGGACTCACCTTTGTGTTGCATGTGCACACTATGTAGGACCCATCACTCTTCGCTTCGACTGTCGCCGAGAACATCATGTATGGTGCGTCTGTGCGTGAAGATCAACGCGTGGTCGCGGCTGCCAAGGCTGCTCACGCCCACGACTTCATCTCGGAGATGGCCAACAAGTACGATACCTTTGTGGGTGAGAAGGGGTTCGAGCTTTCCGGCGGACAGAAGCAGCGCATTGCGATCGCGCGCGCATTCTACAAGCGTACAAAGATTTTGTTGTTCGACGAGGCCACGAGCTCACTCGATAGCCGCAGCGAGGACATCATTCGACGGGCACTTGATGCTGCCAAGCAGAACCGCACGGTGTTCATCATTGCTCACCGTATCAACACCATCAAACAGGCGAGCCGAATTATTTTGCTTGAAGAAGGCAAGATCTCCGAAGTTGGCACGTTTGAGGAGCTGAATCGGGAAGGAACCAAGTTTCACGCGCTGACTCACCACCATACCAAGATCTACTGATAACTACGACGCCAAAATCTATCGGAGACTCATTTGTCCTGCGTGTTCTCGCTCTGAAGCTTGACTGCGCAAGATGCACACTGGCTGATGAGCATCTCGAGATGGTCTGCGTACGTGTTGAGCTGGGCAAGATTATCCTGCGGAGTTGACAAACACGTCTGTTGAGGCTCAAGTCAAATTGCGACCAATGCGATCTTTCATCCCACCTCGAGAACCTTGATTCTGTCACTGCTGTCTTCGATGTCATCCTTTCCTTTCTGCTCGGTATTTTCTTTTTGTAGCGCAGGCTGTACCTGTGAGCGTTTTCCGGGCCAGGTTGAGTGTCACAGTTGTACAGTGTATAAGTATTCTTTCACTAGCATAGAAACAGGATTACCTTCGCTTGTTCAGCGTCGAGTGCCTCCTTGAGCTGCACAATCTCTTCGTCCTTTTCCTTGATTAGCAGTGACGCCGATGCAAGGCTAGTTTGTGCGTCGCCGTGGTCGTTTGTGAGGCCCATGTGTTGACCTGCGGACATACAACACTCTTCAATAAGTGTTCAACGTCGATCCACAATGCAATTCAGCTCACAGTTTAGCTTGTCATAGGCAGCTTTGGCCATCTCCAGTTTCAACTCGGCGTCAATTTTCATTTGGGCGTTCAGGAGTGCCAGCTCAATGCAGTTCTTGCATTCCGGTGCACTGTTGGCTGGGGTGCCATCAGCGCATGTCTTCCCGTTCTTGTCGGAGTCTGTTTCAAACGATATGCCCAGCACTGAGAAATTGTTATTTGCTACGCAGCTTCCAGAAAGAGTATTACCTTGCCCAGAACTCTGTTGGGATGACGCACTACTTTCAGGCATTGGAGTTCGTGAAGAAACATCTATCATAACCTCATCTGCGCAAGGTGGCTCCGCAGTGGGCACTGTCTCATCGATCTGCTGGGCAGCTTCTGGCATGGTTGGGTTCGTTTCTGTGCTGTCTTCGACAACAACCGGGGCCGAGACATCGATGCAACGCTTCCTTTTGCTCGGCTGGGACTCGATCCACATATTGCATTGGACTTGAGCGGATTGGCCGAAATCTAAAAGCGAAATCGAACGTGAGCAATTTGAGAAGCAGATGTGAGTGACTGGGTACGACGTGGATGCATCACCAGCACAGTCACCAAGAGTTCCAGAGATTTGAAGCCGTGCCAGAAGCTCACTTGCAGCCTTGGCGCGGCACGTCAGCGATCTGCCAACATCACCATGTTAGCGATTTCGACCTCTCAGTACTCGGCCAGTGGGTGTCTGTACCTGATGTAGTTCCGCTTCAAATCGAGCGAAGCACTCTCCAACTCGGTCACTTTATTCGCCATCGCTGCTTGTGACTCCCTTGACCCACGCAGCTCAACAAGAAGTTGGTCAAGCTGGCTCTGTTGGTCGGCTTTGACCTGCTCGAGGGCCCCGATCTGCTCGCACAACTTCGCCTTCCCTGATTGGGCCAACGCAAGTTCCTCCTGCACTATAGTACCGCCTCGGTGAGTGTAGCTATACCACCCGCAGCGTTCAGGTCCACACCATACCTTGAAGCAACTGGTCCTTGAGTAACTTTTGCTGCGTATGAACAGATTTAAGCTCGACGCTCTCGATATGTGTCCGCTCGTCGTGCTTGTTCAGCCGATGAAGCACACTCTCCAGGTGCGCGAGCGATGCACCGCCGTGCCGCGCAGCATCACCGCCTCCACGAGGTCGACCATGCCCACTCCCCACCACTGGCGGGTGCTTCGTAGTGCCTCCACGCAGCATGCCCCTTGTCTCCTTTTCTTTCCTCTGCGGGATGACGATTGAAGATTGAAGTCGACTTTTCCGCCCAAACTGCAACCACGTGACCATCATTCTATGTACTGAAATAACGTTATCCATAATGAGCTTGGCGGAGTGAAAGGAGGAAAATGCTGTGTGCTACTCGGGTCTTGAGGCAGTTATAGCAGGCGTCAAGCGTGGAGGCGGGGGCCGTGGTACCAGTGCAGGTGGTCCTACTCGTGATGTCGGACTTGATGCAGTCTTCGCAGGGTCTTTCGCTAACGTGAGTGCGCCAATGCGGCCTTTACTCACGAGAAGGTTGCTGAACTCGCGAAGCTTGGTGTTCTGGTACCGCAAGGCACTGAATTTCGCCTCCAATGCGTGCTGCTCCTCCACCAGCACGCGCCTCTCAGCCGCGTCAAGATCTCGCATTTTCTTTTTCTCTGATGCGTACGTCACCCGAACCGAGTCGCCGAAATTTTGAATCTTCTCCAGTGCTTCAGCGTACGACTTGGGGTTCACGAGTCTCCGCCTCCGCTCCCGAGGCAGTGAAGTCGCATGGAGCGCCTCCTGGTTACTGAGGTCAAAGTGCTTGCTGCTCGTCATGCGTAATTGGACTTTGAGATGGTTGGCATTAGCTTCAAGATGGTGGCGCTTGAGGAAAGCGTCCACTAGCGGCGAATTTTGCATCTGGTACACGCACCGCTCGTGGGTCTGCACGTGGAGGCCACTCGCACCGTGGGCATGGCTACTGTGCACCGATGGCAGTTTGTCTCGTTCTCGGACGTCATCATCGTCGCAATCGTCCCCAAACTCATCAGCCTCATCAGCTTCGTCTAGCACAGACCCATGGCGGTTTTTCACTTCCAGCTTCGTCCGCTCGATCCGCTCAGCGCGCAAAATGCGATTTCTCATCGCAGGGAAATCTGCCAACGCCGCAATACGTTTGGGCGATTCTTGGTCAACGGACATCCAGTGAGACCAGTCGAGGTCAGCGGGTACAAAGCCGAGAATCCAGCAGTAGCACACGTGCAGGATCTTCTTCCGCAGGTCCGTGCTGAGCATGGTCTTGCGGGATCTTGGAAAACCCTCGTACAAAGCCATGAAGAGAATCTGTGCGAGTATGTCCGGCAACATGTCGAAGAAGCCTGAGTCTCGACTCGTCGGTTGTACTTGAACGCGGATGAAGAGTGAGGTGAAATTGTCGGCGATTCGTTGGTAGTAGCAGTCTTCAATGTGCTTGTGGCGTCCCGGCTGGAAGCAGTGAGCTGTCAAGTACCAAAACATGTCCTTCAACAGCGCATCAAACTCGGGAGCGGCTTCGAAGATCTCGTAGTAAAGATGGCGCTTGCGGTTGGATGAGAAGTTGACGCTTCCAAGCACCTTTTGGCAGACATCGCGGAGCACCACCGTCCGTGGTGCATCCGTGGCGTGGTTTTTGTTGAAGCGGATCGTTGCGTTCTCTGCTGCTTGCGTCGCGTTCTTCGTGCGTACGACGAGAATCGTTTTCTGTGCCGCCTTTTGGATCAGCGAGCGAATGTTTTTGCTGCGCTGCTGCTTTTCTCCATATTTGTCGATGATAGTGAACACGTCTTTTGCGGCCGTGGTCACGTTGAAGCGCTCGGCCCCGCGAAGCGCATTCTCGTCTTTGTCGGTCAAGGCAGTCGATGCATTGCTAGGCCGAGGTGTGCGCCGACGATTCGCTGGTGAGCCGAGTTGTGATACTTCTGTGATGAACGCGCGGTCGGTGTTGGCGCTCGGTGAGCCGTTCGACAGAGCTGCCATGCCCAAGATGGTGCGGTTAATGCGCCTGTGACAGCGTTGCGATGCGCAAGAAACACGGAATGGGTAGATGCAGAAGGTTAGCATACTATTTTGGGAGCATAAGAGGAGATTTGATGAAGTGCAGGAACCACAAACTACGCATTATGCGGAGACTGACGATCTGTGGTGGTGCTGCTTCATCAGAGCTTGCTCGACCGTGAATTCGCCGAAGTGCTGCGTGGTGCGTCGAAGGTATGTATCGAGAAGCGTTTGAATATCGCGCATCACCAATTCTACTACGACCTCGTCGAGAAAGATGGCTACACACATTGCGGCTGTCAACCAGAAGTACTCTCCCCACCTTTGTGCTTTGTGCAGGTAAGTAGGCGTACCCAGATCCTTTAGCCTCGACATGACGTCTGAGTCCAATTCCTGGACTGCCTCCAGTACGTTCATATCTTCTTGAGTTCCATCAGCTCCTGCACGGAGTCCGATGAGATGCTCTAAACAACACAACATTCTGAGCGTTACTCCGTGCATATCGCGAAGAAATCAACGGTGAGTCATGCGTGCGTTGACCTACCGAGGTTTCTCGTCGAGTTGAACACCATACACAGCGTAGCGGCATACTCCTCGATTTCTGCCATGGACCTGTACAACAATCCATCAGAACATTTCCCCCATTCCATAATGCAGCGCTAAAGCTTACACAGGGATCGCTTGCGCAGCTCCAACCCGCTCAACTGCTGCAATAGCTTGTTTCTTGACCATACGGCCGAATCCGACCGCCAAGGTGGTGAGCTTGCCTATCCCAGCAGCAGCAACGCTTGCGGAAGGAGGCTGTGGTTCCGACTATACTTGCCCAAAACAAATACGTCAGATGCAAAGAGTTCATCGCAGCATCACGAATCAAGACACTTGCGGACCTTTGTCTGCTCAGCTCCAAGAGTCGGTTTCTCGACAGCGATGAACGGAAACGATCGAGCGAGGTGGACGCGCTCCGACTTCGCAAATTCGAGGAACTGGTCGAACGCCTTGAGGAATACCGCTTTCGCTTCGGGGGATGAGAGTGGAAGCAGCATCTGCAACGGATAGAGTGAGGTACTGTGTAGCATTCAGACGGCCGAGTGCAGCTTACGCAAGGGACTCACCGTGATCTTCTCGATGCCTTGCTTTAGTGAGTGGAAGACCTCCACTTTAGCAGGGATTCCTGCCAGTTTGATCCGATTCTGCTGCCTATCGAAACACATAACACGCGGACTGGTGAGCAAATAGTCGAGACTACCTTCGACGGATCAAGAAAGCGGCTGTACCAGATCTCTTTCGGGACGTAAAGCTTGGGGGAGAAAAGCGCTCCGACTTGGATCGACTTCTCAATTAGCTGCATGAGGTGGAAGACGCCGAAGGGCTTCTTGATGGTGACCTCGTAATAGCGGGCCTGTTCAATCCAGTCTATCAGGCACGAGTCACACTCCACAAGGACGGAGGTTTCCGCCATCACGCGTACACTGATGGAGAGTGCTGGCATTTGGTCCAGTAGCTCACGGGAGACGCAGCGACGTGGACTCAACACTAGCTGACCACTGCAGAACACGATAACCACGTTCAGTTGGCATTCGATTGTTCCACCACGAACGACGACGGTCGTACCGCGTCATTGACGGCGACGGCGTGGCTAGCGCGTCCGCCGAGAACAGCTCCACCTCCACCTCCTCCTCTTCCTCTCCGTCTTCCTCCTCGGGAGCGTTGCGCGGCTCCTCCTCCTCGTCCGATGCCATCGTCGCCGCCTTCTCGTCCGCCATTCTTGCGCTCGCCGACCTGGATTTTTTGCAGGTCTGTTGAAGTGTCCAGGTTTACGGTAAACGGAGATAAATTACCGTCCTCATATTTTACCAACTGGTAGAATACCATCCATTTCACGTTCCTAACTGCCACTACCAGAACGCCAGTTGATGATTGCGGTCGAGCCAGCTGGTTGTCAGCTTCAATTTTACCCCAATCAGACTGACTTGTGTCCACTACGATCGTTTCATTGGCTGCTATTCGTCCTCCCGATTTGTTTCCTCGCGGTCTCCCTCATGCAACGGTTAATCCGCGGCGCCACGCACGCCGGCCCCATCGACCTTCTCCTCCGCGACCGCCTATGATGCAGGACCAGCACGAGGAGCACGCGGGGTCTCGCAAGAGGCTCCCGCGTCTAAACGGCGTCGCCTCCCCACAGCCGAACGACCAGACCGCGGGCGGCAGCGGCTCGCCCAGCGTTGGCGGCAACGCGAAGACCGCCAGCGTCTCGACTGGTGCGGCGTCGATGGCTCGGCGCGTGCATTCCGCTGCGGCAACTGCTAACCTCGACGCCGCCCCGGCGTTCGCCTCGCCTGTGTCGATTGTAGGGCAGCGCAAGCAGGACAAGGAGACGCTGCTCAAGCCGCAGGCCGAGCTGTCCACCGACAAGAATAGCAAGGCCACCAAGAAGCTCGAGGCGCTGAGCCTCTCGGACGTGACCGACATCCTCGGCGACGACGCGACTGTGCAGGACAACGGAGGCACTGGCGATGGCAGCGACGGGCTCTCCCAGATAGAGCAGATGCGGCGCTGGATCCGCCGCGTGCGCGAGACCTTCGGCACGTCCTTCCTGCTGCTCATCAGCGCCGTGTACGCGAGCCAGGGCTTCAACAGCTTTAGCATGCTGGCCGTCAACTACTTCTTCAAGGACTACCTCAAGCTGCAGCCGGCCGAGTCGCAGGCGCTCATGACCGTGATGATGTTTCCATGGGGCATCAAGCCGCTCTACGGCATCATCTCGGACAGCCTCCCGTTCTTCAAGTACCACCGCAAGTCCTACATGATCTTCTTCAGCTCGCTCGGCGCTACCGGCTACCTCGTGCTGTCCATTCCCGACTTCATCACGACCGCTTTCGGTGCCGTCTCCGTCTTGGCCATGAACAGCCTCTCGGCCGCCGTCATCGACGTTGTGATCGACGCGCGCGTCGTGGAAATGTCGCGGCTCGACCCCAAGTACGGCGCCAACGACCTGCAATCCGTGTCATGGACGGCGATGGCGATCGGCGGCGTCGTGGGCTCGTTCCTCTCGGGCCCGGCGACCGACTCGTTAGGCCCACGCGGCGTGTTCTTCTTCGCCGCGGCGGGCCCGCTCGTCGTGCTGGCGTTCTCGATCGCCATGAAAGAAAACAAGTCGCAAATCCGCGCGCGCAACTTTGTTGCGTCCGCAAAGCGCCAGTTCTTCCAGCTCAAGGGCGCGATCATGACGCCCGTGATCTGGAAGTGTGCGCTCTGGGTGTTCCTCTCGGGCGCCGTGAGTCCGGGCTACTCACAGGTCTTTTTCTACTTCTCGACGGACGTGCTCAAGTTCACGCCCGAGTTCCTCGGCCTCGTGTCAGCCTTTGGGTTCGTGTTCCTGCTCTGCGGTACGCTCATCTACAACGTGTTTTTCAAGGACGTGTCGTTCCGCCGCATCTTTTTGCTCGCGCAGCTCAGCCTCGCGGCCGTGTCGCTGCTCGACGTGATCCTCGTCACGCGCGCCAACCTCAAGATGGGCATCCCTGACAAGGCCTTTGTGCTGGGCGACGCCGTGATCGCCGACGTCGTGAGCCGCCTCAAGACCATGCCCGTGCTCGTGCTCTGCGCCAAGCTCTGCCCGAAGGGCGTCGAAGGCACGCTCTTCGCGTTGCTCATGTCCATCTCCAACTTCTCGTACAGCATCAGCGAGTTCTGGGGCGCGTTCATCTGCCACTCGCTCGGCATCCAGAAGGACGCGTACGACGAGCTCTGGATCGCCATCCTGATCCGTAGCTTCATGAAGCTCACGCCGATCCTCTTCCTCTTTTTGATCCCGACCCACGACCCGCAGGAGATCGTCGACCAGCTCAACTTTAGCACCGCGCCCGGCGATTTAGAAGCCAGCGTGGACCACGAGGACGAAGACGACGGGGGCACGCCCAACGGCGTCATCCGCCACGACCACACGGTCCAGGGCTCGCCCGACGTCACGCCGGCGCCGCGCAATGCGCGCCAGGAGCTCGAGGTAGAAGTGTAGTAGTGACTGTCCATGTAGATTACGACCGACGTTGTGGAATGTAGTGCTGGTAAACCGAACCGATGCGTGCCACCGAGTGTTGTACGGTACTCAGTACACCCTGCACTGGACTCGCCTCTCCTCCATGATGAAGTACGCCCGCCTGTCTGAGAAGCGCACCGCCCATTCCACGGTTGCGCGACTTGACGTGTAAAGCCAGAAGACGACGCGGGCCGGCGGTGTTCAGCCCCCCCATGCAGCGAAGACTCATACTGTACAGAACGCACTTCGGGGGGGGGGG
>JAADVV010000053.1:0-32821 GCA_023335905.1 Pythium pyrilobum | reverse complement strand
CCCCCCCCCCCCCCCCCCCCCCCCCCCCCCCCCCCCCCCCCCCCCCCCCCCCCCCCCCGAGGACTGTGGACGCCTGCTTTCATTCCCCAATTTGCTTCATCCACGGCCAAGTACCAACCACACCATGTAAGCTCTGCGTCTTCTCGCTTCAATGCTGGTCGCGACTGCGGCCATCGCCTCTGCCGAGGAGACCCAGCAGAGCCTTCGTACACTCGCCGCCAAGCCTTCGTTCCAGTGGGTCGAGGACCCGCACGCCGCGGACCCGTGCACGATCGCACCGGGTTGCGTGAACCATATCAAGGACGGCTACGACGTCGTGCCAATCAACGTCACGACGGACACGAGCATCGCCTTCCAGGAGGCGACGCGACCGAAGGGCCTCACGGCTGTGCTCTACTTCGACATCTACACGCAGCCGGGCTGTGTGATCAGCTCGTGCACGACCGTGAAGGTGTTGGGCCTCTTCCCCAGGGAGGACTGCTTCAACGCCTTCGGCGAGAAGGTGCCAAATCAACCAGACAATGCCACGGCCCTCGTGCCGTTCGGTGGGAACTACTACGAGAACCTTCCCACCGGCGAACTGTACGCCAAGTTTGAAAAGAAGAACTTCCTCACCGAGAAGGCCACCTGCACCTTCGAGCTGCGTAGCGGCTTTAAGCGCTGGTACTAATCAGTAGGCTCTTTCGGCAGCCAGTCATGTACAGTACAGATATGCATCCCGCACCTCGTTCCAATTGCGCTTGGTTGCCTCGCATGTGGTAAACTCCGAGCGGCAATGACGAGTCGTCACTGACAGCTCGTCATTGCCGAGAATCGAGGCGCCGAATTGACAACGCTCGCTCGCCCACCATCTGCGCTTCGTAATCTGGTCTCCTGCGTGTGACGCAGGTCTGAGGAGCCTGTCCCACGCAGTCTTTGTCACGTCAGCGTTGGTGCTTCCCGCCGAGCGGAAGCGCCACCGTTGATGCGTCCTTTGTCAGATTGAGGTATTTGATGAGGATGAATCTTGCCAGTCTCGGCCTTGTTTGGTAAACGTTCAGTAGTGTCTCACCTTGTACTGGAATATCAGCGGACTGTGACACCAGATCTGCTTTCTTCAGCCTTGGCGATGCCTCATGTCGTCTGTCGTCAGTCGCATGCAGGTCACATATCCACGTCGTCGACGTCAACGGCCGTGCACGAGAGGATCGTCGTCCAGTAATAGCTCGGGCCCAGCAGCCGCTCATTCCTCAACCGACCAAGCTCCCCACCAGCAGATCACCTCAACCACGATGCTCGTCATGCGGACGCTCGTCTTCACTGCTGTCGCTCTCGCCTTCGCGTCCGGCTCCACTCAAGCGACGGCTGCCTTCCGCGCAAGCGAAGCTGCTGCCGAAGCCACCGCCACCAAGACCAGTTTTGCGTGGGTTGCCGATCCGCATGCTGCCGACCCGTGTACGTCCGAGCCGGGCTGCTTCAACAGCGTCAAGTACGGATTCGACGTCGTTCCGGTCAACGTCACGACGGACACGAACATCGTCTTTCAAGAGGAGAAGCGTCCGTCCGGTGTGAGTGCTGTGCTGAACTTGGACATCTACACGCAGCCGGGCTGTGCTGTCAGTGGCTGCCACATGATCAAGAGCTTGATCTTCTTCTCGAAGGAAGAGTGCTACAACGTGTTCGTCCAGAAGAACGCGACCGAGGCCGACGGCAAAACCGCCAAGCTTAGCTTTGGCGGCATCTACTATGAGAACCTGCCTGCGGGTGAGCTATACGCCAAGTTCGAGACGAAGAACTACCTGACCGACAAGCCAACTTGCACGTTTGAGATCCGCAACGGCTTCAAGCGGTGGTTCTAGCTTCAAATATACGCCCATACCTCTTGCATGTTACCTTTGGGCACAGCCCAGCCACGCCTCTTCCACTCGCTTACAGCTCGCACCACTTTGGATCTCGGCCTTGCGCATGTCGATCACGGTCGAACTCACCAGACATTGCGGGTGAGCACTGTCGAACGAGTAGCAAATACCGCTGTCGCCACACGCACGATACCACACGCCGTCGCAGACATCGGGTGCTGATGAAAATCCGCGCACGAGAGGCCCCTTCACAATCGGCTCTGCCGACTTGTTGCACGCACTGTCACTATCGAGAAACGGGTGAAGCACGGCACGCGAGCCGTTCGAGATGAGCGGGAACTGGGCGCCGATGACGAGGCGCGTGTCGTCCTCGATGTCGAGCTCGGTCGGGTAGCACGAGTTCTCGCTGATCCCATCGAGAGACGGGGAGCAGGAAGGGTATGAGGAGTTGCAGATGCCGGTGCTCAGAAAGCCGCTGCAGCAAAGCGGCGACGCCTGGATAAACACATACTTCAGCGACGTCCGCACTGGCGTCAGGTCTGGAAGCCACGCGATCGCGTTGTTGCGGACCAATGCGAGTGTGTGGAGCCTCGGCGTGTCTTCAAACGGTGGGATTTGCGTCAGCACGTTGGTTTCGATGATGCACAGTGTCTCCAATCGTCCAAGCCCCTTGAACGAAGGCAATCCAGCGAGCCAAAACTGCCGCTCGAGGTAGAGCGTGCGAAGTGAGCCCATGGCCGAAAAGAAATCCGACGGGATCGCCGCGATACTCGCTCCTCCTCTATCCGCGCTCAGTTGGCTAGCGTCACACAGGGCGAGCGAAGCGAGTTAGCTTCACTTGCACACGCAAGTATAGGCCAGACGTCGACGTACAGGTACTGGAGGTTCTGGAAAGTGGACGACCAGTGACTGGGGAGTTCGGCAATATCACCGTTCACAATGATCCTGGACCGGCCGAGGCGTAACATATTAGTGGGAGACAAGCAGGTGATTCACACGAACGACCACTTACACTTCTCGAAGACCTGTGCACCTCTCCATGAACGGCGGCAACTTGCCACCCGTGAGACGATTTACGAGCTGGATCGTGCGTAGAGATCCTGCCTCTGCTGCCAGCGACAATTCCACAGAGGCGTCGGGCAACGACTGGTGTGTCATGAAGCTTTCTCCCAGAACGCCTTCGATGTACACCAGACAGGGGCAGGCCATCGATGGAGCCCCGGGGAGCCACTGGTAAGCGAAGAGTGCGCAGTGGATCAATGACGCGCACGCTTCGTACGACGCCGAGATCGCACTCGTAGCTACCAAAGCCACCATCGCCCCGTACACGAGAAACAGCAGGCCAACGAATGCCGGAACGACGCGATGAGGTAGAACGATAAGCGAAGCCGTCGGCGGGCTTGGCTTGTCGGCATCTTCTTTGATTGGTTGAAGAATTGCTGCTGGTATCCGAGAACTCGTATTCAACGGTACTATACTGGTGGGTGTAGCCTTGGCCGCCCCGCTTACTGAGCCCACCGGTCGCGTGCGTCGCTGCTCATGTTGCAATGTCGCGACAATACGTCGCCATCGAAGACAAGTCAACAGGTTGAACCCAATCGTCACGACAAAGCCAAAGCCACCGGTGATACGAAGACTCTCGAAGGCCGTCCTGAAGATGTCGATCTGCTTCGGATTTCCGTAAAGACGGCCACGGCGCTCGTACGATTGTGCAGGGAAGTAGAATTCTCGGATCGCCATGGCGCGAAGTCCTCCACGAAAGTCGACAACGGCTTGAGCGAGAATGACTCCTGGAAACAGGACTGCAAACACCACATCGAGCCTGCGGGAAACGAGGTGGTTAGAGCGCACAGCCGTAGTAGTACGCGGGCACGAGGTCAGTCTCTTCTTACATGGCATCGCCGACCATTTCGTGGAATGCGTGCTGCCTCCATGCGATCGTGATGTGATAGAAGCAGGAAATGCAATTGAGGACCATCAACCCGACATACACGTAGACGAGATGGGCTGGAAGCCCCTGCGATAGCATGCCGTAAAGCATCAGGGTCTGGAAGGTGATCTCGGGTATCTCCATCACTACATTCTGCATAAATCGAGTCAGCGGTGGTAAGAATCAGTCGATAAGTGTGTAGTCACTCACCCAGGTCTTGTGATACTTTCCATGCTGGTTCACCACTTCATAATACACGTCGCCGAGTTGACAGAGTCGCGTTTGCAAAGCGGGCGACGCGATCTTCTTCAACTGGATCCCAACGCGTCGTCCGAGTTGCTGGAGTAGTGTCCGGCGTTTTGTTCGGCGTTTGCGCAGTCGAGCAGGTAGGACCACGAGAATCGCCAGGTAAAGGTAAATCACCGCGACGACGCTAAGACCGGTGACCGACGCCCCCATCAAGAGCGGGTTGGATTCCGAGAGCTGCCAAAACTCGCCACCGTCGAATTGAGCTGTGTCCATCATGTAGTTGGCTGTTGCGGTTGGCGCCACGTGCAGGATGCCCAGAAACACCGTCCAGATGCATGAAAGCACAAAAATGATGAATGCAACGACGCGTTTCCAGCCGACGAGACGCCACGCTTTGGGGATCGCCACCGCGTACGCGAGCCACTGGGGCGCGGATATTGTCGATAGGAAAGCTGTATCGAAGGATGGCCGGGTTTTGGATGCGGGCGCCAAAGCACGCGGCGGCGTGGTAGCGGGTGACATACTGCGTTCTGGAGAAGCACTGAGGAATGCTCGGATGCTGCCCTCCCCAAGCAAGGCTCAGACCTCGAAGACCACGCGGCACCAGAATAATCTATGAGCAAAAATAGGTCAGCTCAGTGACTAACGAGGTATCGGATGTGTATCATGATGTCTGATTGGCCTACCTGCAGGGTGCGATCATTGAAGCCTGAAAAACGGAGTCACGCTGAGCTGAAGCTGGTTGGTTACCAATGTGTTCTCCACGAACCACTTCCAGAACCGTACAGTCGAACGTTCGTCCAAACGCGCTGATCGTTGGCATCGCATTGGAGACTGGGACTTCGACCGGAAGAAAACCTTGTATGGATCACTAGGGGTCGGCGAATCACAAGCATCCCAGCCAGAATTCCTCGATCCCGTCGCAGGGCAAACCCATGGCAATCTCTGTCTTGCGCATCTCGATCACCGATGCGTCGTCCACGCACTGGAGAGAGCTAAAGTCGTACGAATAGCAGATTCCGCCGTCACACTTCCGATACCACGCGTCGTCGCAAGCGTCCTTAAGTGAGATGCCGAGGGGTGGGAGCATGTCGAATGGTTTCACCAGAGACAAGTTGCACGCCAGATTTTCGTCAAGAAATGGCTGCAGGATAGCTCGCGACTCATTTGAAATGAGCGGGAAGTTCTCGGAGCCGATCACGAGGGAAGGGTCGTTTTCGATGTCGAACTCGCTTGGGTAGCATGTCGGCTGCATCATCTCGGAGAAGTACTCGTTGCAGGTCGGATACATTGCATTGCAGACGCCGGTGCTGAGGAAGCCGTTGCAACAGAGCGGTGCGGACTGGATGAAAATGGATCTGAGCGAGTGTTGGACTGGAGTCAAGTCGGGCAACGCGCCGAGCAGCTCGTTGTCAATCAACGCAAGGGTGCGTAGTCGTGGGATATCTTCAAACGAAGGAAGGCGGGCCAGCGCCCACGTACCGCCGATGTACAGCATCTCGAGATGTGTTAATCCCGCAAAGGATGGCAACAGATCAAGGTAGTGATGTCCATCGAGGTAGAGTGTGCGAAGAGACACCATGTTGGCGACGAAGTCGCCCGGAATCGATCCGATCCTTCCGTTCCCACTGCCGGCTACGATGTATCTACGTTCCCAGTTGGTGAGCCACATATCGTAGAGAATTTCAATTCGAGGATCGCACGTACAAGTACTCCAGCTTGGCAAGTGTTGAGGAAGATGCGCGTGGTAGTACGTTTAAATCGCAGTTGACAACAATTCTGGCCAAATCGGCATTCAGCCACCAGAAGTCTCGCCCAAGCACATGGGGATACACTCGCATACTCACAATTGGCGAAGTTCAGAGCCGCGCCCAATAAACTCAGGAAGCTTCCCCTGGATCACTCGATTCACGATCTGGATGGTTCGTAGGGAACCTGCTTCGGCCGCGCGCTTCAATTCTTCGGACGTATCGATGGGCCCACTGTGCGTTGTCACTCGCTCCATCACTTGGCCGTCAATATACACGAGACATGGGCATGCCATCGAAGCTGCTCCTGGGAACCACTGGTGGGAGTAAGACGCACAGTGCACGAGCGGCGAGCACGCGAGTCTGGATGTCGAGATCGCCATCGACACCACTGACGCCACGATGACTGCGTACACGAGAAACGCGACACCGACATAGGCTGGTATCACACGATGAGGAACTGAGATGACGCTCATCGTGGGATTGCTTGCTTGGGTCTTCGCTTCGCCGAAGACTGTGTTGCTGTTGCTGTTCGCCGGGGTTGTGTTTTGCTGAACGGGGACTTCCCGGGCGCGTACCCCGTCAGCGTTCGGATAGCTCACGGGGGCGACACAATTGAGCGTGATTCGGACGTGCGATTTCGGCTGTCGAACGCGAGTGTGGAGCACCTCGCATTGTAGGTTGTGCACTATGTGTCGCCATCGCAGGCATGTGAGTAGATTGAGCCCAACAGTCACGGCAAGATCGAGACGACTGGATATGCGAAGAGAGTCAATCGTCATCGTGAATAAGCTAATCAGCCGTGGATCTCCGTAAAGACGGCCGCGTCGCTCATAAGACTTCGCCGGGAAAGAGCGCTCTCTGACTGCCATTAGTCGCAGGCCTCCACGGAAGTCCTTTATTGCTGCAGCGAATGTCACGGTTGGAAACACCACCGCAAAAACCATGTCGAGACTAGAAAAGCCAGTTAGTATCAGTAGTAGTATCCTTCGGCAAGATGCTTTGCTGAATGGACTTACATCGCATCGCCAGCCACTTCCTGAAACGTGTGTCTCTTCCTAGCAATCGTGGTGTAGTAGAAGCAGTAGATACAGTTCAGCACCATAAGTATCACGTAACCGTAGATCAATTGTGGAGATAGCCCTTGATAGAGCATGGTCTGCAACGTGATCGTCTGAAATGTGATTTCTGGTATCTCCATCACAAGGCTCTACGTGGAGAGAACCAGCGGTTTGAGCGAATCACACCTTGAGCGCAAAGCAGGAAGTAGTCTCCACTTACCCAAACCTTGCGATACTTTCCGCGCTCGCTGGTGAGCGCGTGATATGCGTTGTAGACTTGACCGAACTTTGTCGATGGTACAGGCATGAAGCTCTTCGTCAAACGCTTTCTGAGGCCTTCTCTTGATCCATCTTGAACCGGATTCCACTGCCTGCGCGATCCCCCTCTTGGTTTGCTGCGTAGCCAAACTCGCCCAGACAAGTACGCGTAGAATGCAGCGATGACTGCAAGGCCAGCGTGAGAAGCCACCACCAACGGCGCGTCCAGCTCGGAGAGCTGCCAGAATTGGCCGTCGTCGTACTGTGTCGTATTCATCACGTAGTTGGCAGTCTCGTTCGGTGCGGCCGTCAATACGGCGAGAAAGACCGTCCACACGCCGGATGCGACCATAATCAAACACACCACCACGCGCGCAACAAGAGACTTCACCACTTCGATCTGTGTGCGCAATAATGACGCCTCTGCGACCAACCCAGCCGGGATCCGTGCGCTCGTCGCCACAGAAGTACCACGTTCGTCGCGGTCCGCATGCATCGTGTTTCCCGCCGACCGCTTCACTTCTGCCTCGAGCCTGCTTGAGTGAGAACGCACGAGTCCACGGTAACACATTGGAGCAGCCGGCATAACGTCCATGAATAGACATCTTATTTACCAACCTTCACGCATCTTTGAATAGGATCACCGAAGCCCTCCATCTCCCGGGACGGTCGGTGAAAGATAACGTGCTGCAGCTCTTTCACCCGCAGCGGTGTTGCTCGACCGTCGTTTCCTTTGTTGCACTTCGTGGGATGCAATGGCTACCGTGGGATGGTCGAGATATTGAACCTCACACCTGTGTGAGCTCGCACAATTCCAGGCGACTAACTCTCGCTCCCTTGTCGAGCGGGATCTCAATGCAGACCGACTTGAAGTCGTCGACGTCGCTCGTGGAGATGAAGTCACTGAGCGCCACCGAGCCCTTTCCAATGAGCTTGGGCATCCAATTGAGAACATTTCGACGTGGTCGCTTGAGTCGCACGAGGAGCTGGCGCTCGCGCAACATCACCACGGACGTGACACTGGGGACCACAAACTCAAGGCTCGCCCACGAAGTCTCGTGCGATTCGTCGGAATGCAGTATCGTTCGACCGTGGGCGATCACGGCGGAATTCCTAGAGTGAACGATCTCCCACTTGCAGTACAGGCGACGCCAGTCCCACGGAAGAACGTTCTTGGTTCCGCTGATCGCAAGACGAAACTTTACCTTCGGGCTTGAGCCGCTGGGTGATGGAGGTGGAGACTCTGGCTGCTTTAGGCCCGGCCCTGGTGACTGTGTCGGGCTCGTCGGCGGTGAGACGCCATTGATATTCTTCTACGTGAACACGGATGGGTCGCACGGCGTCAGCTTGTCCTCTCCTAGCGCAGCAATCTCCTCGCGACTTGCCCACACATACGAGCCTTCCCTTGTCGCTGCACACTCGAGATTTGCTAGATCACAGATCCGGAGTTCATCAAACTTGTCATCGTACAGCATGAGCAAATCACGCAGCAGCGCCATCGAGCCTCGCGGCGTCAGTGTCTTCCTAGTCGCCGAGCTGAAATCACCGCCGGTCGTGAGGTCGAGTCGCTCGATGAGATTGTGAACTTTGACTGCGTTGTCGACCTGGTTGCGGATCACTGCCGTCGACAACAGCACGTGCGTTGTAGGTCATTGAGGGATTGGCTAGAGTAGTAAAAGCGAACTTACCAGACGAGGCCCAGTCGGTCGCCTTGTTCACCACGCCAAGCGAGATGATTTCAGGAACGGTCGTTGTACCTATCGAGATGCCGGTCTACGTAAAACACACACACACACACACAAAAACCGAGGTAATGAGGCGTTAGTTCGCACAGACGTTGCGGGATATAGTACCTGCAACCACGACGCGTATTTGTTGAGAAACGACGGCGGCACATCGATCTCGATCGGATCGTGGAAGCAGTCGCCGGACAAGTCGCTGAGCATACGAAGCCACGCAAGCCGGTCATTTTCTGAATACTCCACAGTCCACAGCGCAGGGAACCGGCGCCGCGTGTCGTCTGAGACTGTCAGCTTCTTCAAGGCCTCCAGCATATCAAATGGCCTGACGCACGTCTGCTTGCACTCGAATCTCCGTCAACTTGCTCGGATTGTTCCACACCTTCTCGATGTACCAACTCAGATTTGGCGGCAGCCACGGCATTCTCTCGCGGACCGAGTCGAGACTTTGGTCCACCGCTGCTGTGTTCACAACTGCACTCACTGGACCAAACACGTTGTGCCGTTCCGGTGTCGGGGTATCATCACCGACGATGTACCGCGACTACATCAGCCCTGGGTAACTTTCGAGCACAACTTCCATCGGCATGATGAGGAACTGCATATAGTTCCACGCAACGGTCGTGTTCTCGGCCGTGACGTCCACGCAAATGACCGCTCGATTAGTCTCGTTCTCTACCAACTCGACGCGAGATTCGAATTTTTCTGGGACCAACGACTCGATGCAGCCACGCCAGATCGTGCGCTCATGTAATAACGGCGTGTAGCTCTACACCGCGAAGTGATTGAACACGGCCTCAGCTATTTCGGCCGTAAGCTCGTACTCCCATCGAGCTCTAGCCCTGCTCGAGCCCGGCTGCGGGTTGGTGCGTCCCTTCGATGACTTGGCTGTGAGCACCTTCCAGTACGCTGGGACGATCAGGTCAGAGCCCCAATCCAGGTGTTTACCATCGGCTGGGTACGCGAGCTTGTAGTGCTGCAGCAGCACCGTGAAAGCCAGTGTGAGCTCCTCGTCCCGAGTCCTTTCGGTAGCGGATTCCGCGCAGCTTGTCGTGCTTGAGTCGCCCGTCTCCCACTCGTTCCTGGGTACCAGACGTCTTCGCATTCCCGGCAAATTCGTGATTGACGACTTCGCGCACGAAGTCGAGGACGAGTGTCGGATCAACGATCCCGTATCCGCCAAAGACGCCTAACCCGTTCTCTTCATACCAGAGGATGTCACCCAGGTCGTGGAGCGTCTTGAGGATCTCACGGTAATCACCATCGTCGAGATCTGAAGCGTCGATCGTCAGCGCCGCCAGCAAAGTGTGCAACGGCACAATCAAATGCTCACTGTTGCAAGGTAGACATTTAATGCTTCTCAGTGGACATTACTCGTGGCCATGCATGAAAGGTACGTTGTCAACGGCGTTAACAGCAACCTCGTGACTCGCGAGGTAATCGACCACGTCCACATTTTGAATCGACCGAGCTACGGCAGCATGCAAAACGGACACTTCGAGCTGCAAGAAAGCGATTCTTCAGCCGATCAAAACGAGACGCAAATGCATGACTAAACTGACCTTCGTCCGCGCGTGCGCGTCCGCACCACGCTCCACGAGTAGAGTCATGGTGGGGACGTGTCCGCAGAAAGCAGCAACATGCAGAGCCGACCAGCCGTCCTGGGTCGCGCCACACTCACGCACAAAACGAAACCATCGTGAGCGCGCGACACTCTGAACGTGTGGCCGTCCACGTCTACACAAATCATTCCTCACCTCCTCAATCACATCAACCGCGGCACCTAGATCGAGCAGATACTTGGCCGTTTCCAACTTGCGTGTGGATGCGCCAATATACACAAGGACCTGTCGCCACCACCCACGACAAGACTCCGTCAGCATGACCGACGGATGCCAGCGACGCCACGCCACCCACTGGCATGTGGACAGCGGATATGCCCACCTTTGTCCGCGCGTGCACGTCCGCGCCACTCTTCTACGAGCAGAGCCATCGTGGGGACGTCTCCAACCTGAGCAGCGAAATGCAGAGCCGACGAGCCGTTCTGTTTCCCAACAAATCACCATGAAGGTCCATGGTCAGGTCTCCCCCCCCCTCCCCAAAGTGAATCGCACCGCGTCCTTTGCGTGGACATCGCCGCCCGCCGAGAGCAGGGCCTGGACACGCGCCACGGCGCCGAGCTTTGCCGCCGCAAACAGCGCCGACGCCGCCTCCTCGTTCTGTCTCACGCCCACCGTTGTCCCCCATGTCGCCGTCGCCATTTCGATTATGGTCTGATCGGTGGGGGAAACATCCATTCTGACAGCAATATGGGATATAGGAGGTTGTGGGCTTCAACCACCGACAACGGTCGCGTGGTCAGGATAAGGTCTCGGACCGGGCACGGCTCACGAACGAGTTCTCGTCCACCACGTGTCCATCTCCACCACGCCCACCTCGCAGGGCATGACGACGTGGCAACACTCAACAACCTCCAGGAGCGGGCGTGCTCGAGGGACGGATTCTTTCCGGGTCAGACTGAAGGTCAAGGTCACATTTCCCATACAAAAAGTATCAACTAAATCTGATAAATATCTGAGTAGGTCACATGAATACTATTTTTTAAAATAGTACAGTAGTTAGAGTCAGTACATGATCCATGTGGGCAGCATGATCGATCGCGACTCCACACTTGCCAGAATTCATTATCTAATCCATTGCGTGCCTTGCCTGCCACGAGCGATGCGAAGTTGGCAGGCAAACGCCGCGCAAGCTAGCGCGAAGCGCGTAGATGTCCCTACCGGACCTAATCAGGTCACGGGTACTGGTCACAACTGGGTTTAACTTGCTAACACATATCAGTACTCTTGTTGGGGTCTGCGCAAAATGCCCAACACAGGCCAGATCGCCGTGACCCCCAGACAGCTACAGCATACGCAGTTACCGCCAGTGCCGCTCCCACGCTATTCGCACCACCACTGACGAGCCGACGGGCTCAGGAGGAAGGGTGCGAAATCTGAGCGGATTCGCTTCACGGGCATGAGGGTGACCGGAGTGCGGGTGCCCGGCGTGTGGGACGGTGGCGCACCGTTTGAAGACGCCGGGCTGACGCCCGACCCGTGCCCGTTCGACGCTGAGCGCGACAGCCAGGTCGGTGACTGCGAGCTCGTTATTTACAGCGGCGACAGCGCTGTCCGCGTGGCGGTGGTCGACACCGAGCGGCTGGCGAGCGCGCCATCGCGGCCCAGTGCATCCATCGCGCCTGACGGGCCCAGCCTCCATGCTGCCAAGACACTGCTCTCCAGTGAGTGTCACGCCACCGTCGACGCCGTCGTGCTCAAGTGCGTCCTGGGCAGCTACATCACGCTGACCGCCTCCCTGGCCGCGAACGAACGCCTCCGCTTCGACTCTGCCCGCTTTGGCGCGCTGTCGCTCGACGAGCAGGCGCTGCAACGGCTGCATGTCGAGACGATCAAGCTGCCGCGCCGCGAGCCCGAGACGAACGGTGCTGTGCAACTTTGGCGAGAACTACGGCTACGTCGGGTACGTTGTGCTATCGACGACGGTGTCTCGCGCGGCACGCACGTCGCCGAGTCGGGCGCAGTCATCCCGTTCGTCGTGCTCAGCGAAGGCTCAGTCGCCACCGGCAAGCGGCGCCTTGAGGCCGTCGCCTGCGTCGGCGTGGACGCGCTGAGCGCGTGGACGGCCGCGGTCGGCGTCTCCGCGAAGGGCACCGGCGCCAGCGACGCGATGACGTTGCCCACCGCCTGCGCGACCGTCTCGAGCTGCTTGGTTTAGCGCTGCGACTCGGCGACGCGTTCGGGCTCCTTGGTGGCCGTCGCCAGCAGTTGGAGCGTCTTGTCCGTGGCCTAGAGGTGCTTGGCGCCGTCCACGCCGGCGACAGCCTCGAGGCGCCGCGTGGTGGCCCGGATACGCCATTGGAAGCCCCCATGCTGAACCATTCACTTCCTTTGTCCGTAGATCTTTCCGGTCAAAGGGAGTGGCCGTGTTCCGTGCGTCCAGTCCAGTACTGATGTTTCTGGTGAGGTTTTGTTCAGGCCATTCCACAGCACTCACGGCTCCACGGGTGCGTGTTGCCGAGTGCCACGATCGCACTCGGACTCGATGCTGTTGAGGCCAACGAGTGTTGCGTTCCTGCGACGACGTTGCCGCATCGAATGCAGCAACAACTCAGCACTGTCCTACCCACCCTCTCACGGGAGTTTGACCAAATACGTGACTCACGTACGATCCGGAGAGGACTTGATGGTCCGGAAACAAAGCAGCGGCGGTTGGGGGGGCAACTTCAAGTACCGGTATTTTAATACCGGTACTTAAAGTTATTATAATACATGCAAGACCCGACGCACCACCTGACACAACAGTTCTGGCCGTGTGTGCATCACGACAAATGTTTATGTGGGTAAAGCTATTTGCTCGGTTCCTTCCCTATATGCAGTACTGGCTATCACGCAATACAACTTCGCCCAAAGCACTGCCCCGCTCAACAATGCAGGCTCCATTATAGTGCGCGAATGACGGTCACATGTTGTGTCTATATGCGTCATATTATCCAGATCTTTATGATCACATATGTAAGTAATAGACTTGAGTTGTCTATCTGTGTAGCAATGCTGATATCCCACGTTGAAGTGGGTCACGGGAGAGATTGAAAGTGGCGCGTGCGCAACATGCGCGCGGTTGGGATTTACTGATGGGATCACACTATCGTAGGCTATACATCGAGGCACACACGGTCGAGTTGGGGGGGAATGATCTTGGGGGGCAGGCGCTCAGCGACGCGGGTCGGCGGCTCTCCTTGTACACAGAGAAGTGAACCGCGAGGTCTTCACACGGTCGCGCAGTCGTCATCGTCCATCGAGCCGCTCTGGATCGACTTGGCCTTGTGGCGGCCGCAGAGACCTCCACCGCGGTCGACCTTCGTACAGCCTTCAACGTGGCAGCGGCGCGCGCCGCCGTGGGTCGAGCACTTGCCGTGGCGCTGCGTGCCTTTCTTGCAGCCAGGGTAGTCGCAGAGCTTGCCGCCGCCGTGGGTGCGGCACAGGCCCGAGCCTTGCGAGCTGCGCGTGCACCCGGGGGCTTTGCAGCGCACGCCCCCGCCGTGGGCCTTGCACTTCCCACGAGCTTGCGCGCCGCGCGTGCAGCCTTCAACGTCGCAGCGGCGGCCGCCGCCGTGGCGGATGCAGCGGCCGTTGCTCTGCGTGTTCTTGGTGCAGCCCGGCACGGCACAGCGGCGGCCTCCGGTGTGCTTGCGGCACCGATCGCCATTCGTAGCGTGTTGTCTGCAGCCGTGGTTTGAGCACAGCGTCTTTGTCGCGGTCGCCGGCGACTGGAGGAGACGGTCGTCAAAGTGGCTCACGGCCGAGGGGCTTTCCCATCCCATCACAGTCTTGGTCTCTTCAACGCAGAGCAGCGAGTGCAGGATGAACGCGTCTTCCGTCGCTTGCTCCATGGCCAGGGCGTGAGGGCGGAACGATGACGGCGAATATGTGGGCGTAGCTACGCTCTCAATCGCTCGCTCGGACACGAGGTCGAAGAACGGTTCATGCACGTCGGCACCGAGGCTGTCGTAGTCGAACCACACTGGCGCCTGCACGTCGCTGGGAGAAATCGGCTCTTGCTTTATGAGCGCGTCGTTGGCGGCAGCGTGAGACGTCGTGGCTTGATAGGAGAGCATCGCGTGGGCGCTGTTGGTGGGGAGTCGGGAGCTTGAGCAGAGAAGGCGACGATTCGCAAATGAACCAGTCCCTCGCAGAGATCTTCGAAGACGGCCGCTACGACCCGCAGGCATCTCCACCCGCCCCACGCACAACTCAACCCGCCGACGCTCCACTTGGAAGCGTGCGAGAGTATCCGGTAAGAGACTCGATGGGCCTGCGGCGTCTGTGTCACACACATGCACATGCCCAGACGCCCACGCTTTTGACAGCTCGAGACTGCCGGCGCATTAGCCAACACTAGAGACTGCCTCGCGCCGCTGGACTTTTGTTCTCTCGGGCCAGCAGAGCCGCACATCAAACAGCTCACGCGTTCACTGGAATCCATGGCCACCGCCGTCGGATCGATCGAAATCCGGTGTGGGTGTGGGTGGCAATCGCGTTGATGGGCGTTACTAGCGCTTCGCATTCGGCGGCGTCGGCGATGGACTTCGACGACTTCTAGTTCGAATCATCGGCTTCTCGCTGTTAGAACCTGTCATGTCCATTCCTCTGCCGCCCATTAGATCATGGTGTAGTGGAAGATCGAATAGAAGCAGCGTATCTATGAATTCGATGGTGAAAGAACCTGTCGTTGCGGAATTGCTTCCGCTTTTCTCATTGGATATTCCAAAAATGGGTCGCGCACACATCATCACCCACCGAACAGACGCCCGACGTATTGCGTACCCTCTTCGCAGCCTCAGTTCGTCTATCAACTCTTCGTCATCGCTTAGAATCCCCGGAGTGGTCAATATCTTTCGCGGGTTCTGCCCGCAGAACGGATGGTCAGAGAGGAAAGTCTCGAGGTCACAAGCGTCAGGACATACAAAACCACAGCAGTGCTACTGCTGGGGACGGCAACTTGTGTGTTTCACCGGTCGGCCTGAGCACAACGTCTACTGGCCCGTGAGCGACAGCAATGACTTCATGCTTCGCGACTCTCGGTCCACGCTCGCTCGCGATGCCATCAGGAGAAACGCAAAGCTGGCCGCCATCAAACTAGACAATGCGGGCCACCAGCATAAAGAAGAAAATACTGCCGCATGCACGCCACAATGCGAGAAGCTCTTGCGGGGGTGAGTGCACTTCGACTCGTCCTGTTCTCGGTCTCATCAAAAGCAACATGGCTACACTTCATCCCAGATAGGTACGATACGTCGTACTTATGAGGACACCTAGGGTGTGCAGACGATCTTGAATGGACACCTTGCTCCCGATCCGACCACTCCCAGTATGGAGCGTGGGCTCGACCTCTCGCGGCAGGGCCTCGCGTCGCTCGCGCAGATCCCGCGTGACGTCGCGCGCCACGTCGAGCACACGGGCGAGCCGTACACGCTCAGTCTCGCGCAGAACCGGCTCGTGCAGCTGAGCGACATCCACGTCTTCCAGAACGTCGTCCAGGTATGTGCGCTCAGTCGAGTGGCTCGATTGTGGGGGAGGCTTACCGTGGTGGATATCAGTTGGACATCTCAGGCAACCAGCTCCAGTCTCTGGATGGCTTGGAGGCTCTGGAACGTCTCCAGAGCCTTAATGTTTCGCGCAACGCCCTGGCCTCGATTGACGTGCTGGCGGCGCTGCCACGGCTGCGAGTGCTCAACGCCGCAGAGAACAAGCTCGTCCAGATCGACGCGATGCGCCACGTGAAAGCGCTCGTCGCGATTGATGTGTCGTACAACAGCATCAGCAAGTGGCCACAGCTCAGTCAACTCGCGGCACTCGAGGTTCGTTGGTCGTTTGCTGCATCGTCGCCGCAATAGATTGTACTCACTGCGGGTGGCGTTTGCAGTCAGTCGATCTATCGAGCAATCTGCTGGAGGCCTTTCCTGTGCAGGCCGCAGCGCGGCTGTTCCCGTCCAGTCTGCGACTGCTATCGCTTGCGAAGAACCAGATCCAGGAGGTGATGTAGTGTAGTTGTGAGCTGCAGTCGCGGCACCAGCGCCAACTTTCCTCACTCTCGTATTTGATGTTTCCGTTTCAGCTCTGTGGTATCGCTGCGCTTGGCATGTTCCTCCAAAGCCTGCAAAGTATCAAACTGGACGCGAATCCGGCGTCGCAGCGAGTCCTCCGCGACGGCGGATGCCTGGACTTCATGTGGGTCAACCTGTTCGCGAGTGTCGCGTTCGCCAAGGGGTCCGGGGTCCGCCGAGACGACTTTGTCGTGCCTCCAGAAGTCGTTGAGGCAGTCGAAGAGGCCGTGGAGCGAGGGGACGAGTCTTTATTGACAGCATTCCTATTGTCTGGAACGGTGCCGACTCGTGCGGCTCCCCGTCCGCCTGTGTTCTACAAGCCGTCGTTGAATCCCGCTTTGCCTCGTGACGATCCACCCATGAATGACGATCATTTGCTTCGCATTAACAATCGCTTTCACGTTCGTGATGCCTCTGCTCTCGCCTCTCGACCCACATACTCGATGACACCACTGGAGACTCCCCCACAGCTTCCAATTGCGAATCCCGCGCAAAACGAAAGCGCCAACGGGCTGTCGAAAGAGTCAAAGATAGAGCTGTGGAAACGCATGATGGAGGAGCGAAAGGCTCAGGAACTGCGCGACAAGGAGCGAATCGCCTCGGCCCCACCCGTCGAGCCCGTTACGGCACAAGCAACTCTACCACCGCCACCTACACCGCAGATTCTTCATAAGGTCGACTCTGCGTCAAGACACGAGGCCAAGATCCGGCAACCGCAACACGTCCCAGTGAGAGCTAAGTACCCCGGCGAGCGAGACTCACCAGTGCCAATGACCGCTACGCCGTCGGCCTCACACGTGTCTATCGAAGTTCTATCTACCCAAGTCAAGGCACTGAACGAGCAGCTCACGGGGATCCGCAAGTACGTCAAAGTGTGGGTCAAGCGCGAGCAGTTGACGCGCGATGCAGCGGCGAAGCGGATCCAGCGGTTCATCAAGCGTCGGCAGTGGAAGCTTTACTTGAGTGCGGCAATACGTCGCAGCCGCACAAGACGCCAGCAAGAGTACGGCGTGGAGCACTGCTCATCTGTTCTCGTCGCGCCGTACCAGCCGCGCGGCCAGCAGCGCGTCTCGCCCGAGCAGCTCCATCTCCACGTGTACGCAGTCGTGATCCAGCGCCACATCCGCGGGTGGCTGAGCCGAAACCGAGTCAGTCGATGGATGTATTATGGAGAGGCGGCTGTGCGCATCCAGCGAGTATGGCGGCGGTGTCGTGGTGCACGATTGAAGCACAGACACGAGCTCGGGTTGAAAGTTTCATCGCGTGGAAGTGAGTCAAGGAGCCAACCCAGGAATCAAGATACCGAGACCATCGTGAACGCGGTGACCGCATTGGCTGCCGACGTGAGGCAGCTTCAGCGCGTGTTTGTCGTCCAGGAGCAGGTGCTCGCGCATCAGTGGCGAGAGCTTGCTTGCTATAAGCGCTTCGTCGAGCGTGTCGTGGAGGGCCAAATTGTCAAGATCCAGGTTGGTCGATCATGGCTGCGTGTCAGCGCGCAGGGCAGACAACTCATGCTCTGGATGTATTTTGCTGTGCATGTAGAGTCTGTGGCGAGGGTACGTCGTGCGAGTCCGATGGCGTCGGGGCTTTCGAAAGCTAACCCCGCAACGGAGGATCGATCCAGAGGTCGCGGCTCTACGCTCTGAGTTGAACGCACTCAAAACCGTAGTCCAAACGCTAGTCGACAGAGAGAAATGATGCCGTTGGTGTCCAAATCGGCAGGCTCTATTTGGATGCTTCACGTCTCATTTCGTCTCCGCCCAGCGTTTTCTCGTTTTCCTTCTTCCGCGTCAGCGATTAAAGCCTCTTTGGAGGGCGGCAAAACCAGCGGTGCAATCTCGAGCACTCCGTTCTCAAAAGGCTTGTTCTTGACGATCATGTTCGGTCCGTAGATGCCCTTGCGCAGCCTCGTGAGCGCGTACACGATCGTGTTGGGCTGCAGCAGCGTGCACGGGTCGGTCACTGTCGAGCAACCGAGCTGGCTGTAGTCTCCGAGAACAACACCGATCTTTTTGCGGCCGGTATTGTATCTCCCCTGGGCAGTGTCCACGAGGATCTCGTTGTAGGCCGTGTTGTAGAACAGATTGAGGTTCGCCGTCGTGACCTGGTTCCCGAAATGGCTCTTGTAGCCGCAGATCGAGTCGCCGCAGTACCCAGGATGGCACAGCTCGGCGTGGTCCATGACCAGCGCGTTCTTGAGTTCTCCTCGAAGCACGACGCGACGTCCAATGATGAGATCGCCGCGCAAGTACGCGCCGCTGCGCACCGTCGAGTGGTCACCAATGATGCATGGCCCCTTGATGTACGTGTTCGTCTCGATCCGCACGTGTCTGCCGATGTAGATAGACCCTTCCGACACATCGAACACACCTCCGAGAATGAGCGCGCCGGGAAGAATGACGATGTGCTTTTTCGCCGGCTTGGGGCGTTCCTGGTCTTCGTCAAACGCGGAGCTGCGGTCGTACGAGTACCGCCTCGCGGACGGCGACAACGGTCGCTGGAATCCAGAGCCACTGGTGCCACGTCCCGGCGATCCGATCGCGCCAAACTTTGGCGCGTTCGGATCCAGGTTGATGATCTTCTCAGGCGCGAACGTGCGCGGATCGACGCCGGGGTACAGCACGATCTCGGTGGACTCGGCCGGGTCGACACAGTCGGGCATCCGCCACTTTCTGGATAATGTCGATGGCGACCTGCCGGACCGTCTACCACCTGCATCATCATCGTCGTCATCATCGGCGTCATCGTCCGAGTCGCCCGCGTACCGTCCGTTGCGATCTCGTTTGCCGCTCGTCTTGAGGATCGTCACGTCCTTACTCTGCGAGCTCGCGCCGACCCACGAACTGTCGCTGAAGAACTTGTCCAAGTACGGGTGGATCGCGTCGATCACTGCGAATACATGTGCGCACCCGTGGAACACAGCGCTGTGGTCGAAGTCGCGCATGTGGTGCGGCGACAAGTACGCGTCTACGCGGAGCTCCGCGGGCACGTCGTCCGCCGCGAGCGTGCGCAGATCCAGCACGGGCTTCGGCACCGGCGGCGTAGGCGCTGGCACCTCCTCAGAGATGCCCCCATCGATGGCTTCACTATGGGCGTCTACTAGTACGTTTGTTGCAGACAGCGCATCCGCCGTTTCGCCGCGAGACGCTGGCGACGCCTGTTGGGTGTCCTCGTATTGATCACGTCGTTCTCGCTCGTCCTCCAGCCTTTCTCGCTCGCACCGACGCGCCTGCTGAGCCTGGAGAGTGAATACCACCGCAAGCGTTGCAGCGATGGACGTGGCACTGCAGGAGAGCAGCAGCACCACCCACGAGAGCTGCGACGGCGCGTGCATCGGCCCGTGGAGATTCCGAACTTGGCGTGCGAGCAGCTCAAAGAGACGCTCACCTCTTCAACGCGATACATGCCACTTCAATAGAAGGTCGATCCAACTCAATTCGAACTTTGAATTGAAGATGAAGATTTGAATTGTGTTCCGTTCCGAAACCAGGTAGGTTACAAGGTCGAAGTGTCAGTCTGGTGAGGGGAGCAGGCAACGCGAAGTGTGCGAGTCGAGCAAGCGGAAAGCGAGGCCCCGAGATGGAGGAACGGCGCGAATCCGTGCGCGCGCGGCACGCCGCAGAGCTCGAGGCGAAGCGCAAGAAGCTCGAGGAGATCCGCCGACGCAAGGCCAACATCCGGTGCGTGTTCTTTCCGTGCAATCGCGGCTCTCAGGGGCGTCCTAGAGTCCGAGAAAACTGACCTTTAATCGGCGGCGACAACAGTGATGGAGATGCCGGCAGTGCAGCGCCGGAAAGCGTCGCGCGCGCGATCGACGAGCAGGAGAACAAGTTTGACGACTTTATCCAGAACATTCTGAAGAGCTCGACGACGGGCGACGCCGACGCGAGCGGCGACACAGCGGCCGAGGCGCCGGCCCAAGCCGCGGGCGGCGCGAGCGCGACGGTGTCGCTCGCCGAGAAGCTCGCGGCGCTGTCCACGGTGCGCTTGACGTAGACGCAACCAGGGCTTAGAATGGATGTGCTGACTTGTGTGGTGGATCTCTACATTGCAGGTGGCGAGTGTGGCCGAGGTGCACATCCAGCCGACGCTCGTGGAGACGTACACCAAGCACACGGAGACGGACATCACGCTCGAGCACGAGATCATTGTGCGAGAGGTACTGTACGCTGGTTTGATGCAACAGAGAGCATTGTGGGCTACTCTGCAGTACTGATCCCTCCATCGTGTGCCGTTGTGTGAATGGGTAGTACGAGGCCATGGCGGAGGGAGCGGACGGGGCTCCGCGCTCGCCGCAGAAGCAACGACGCGACGGAGCGGATGCGGCGCAAGTGACGTCGCCCAGTGGCAAGATGCGATCGCTGACGCTCGAGTCGGAGAGCGGCGGTGGTGACGTCGCGATGGACCTGACCGAGGAGGAGAAGAAGACGATCATGCAGTCGGACGCGATGGAGGCGTTCCTGCAAAAGACCTCGCGCGTCATTGAGCGTGCAATGACGAGCGCGACTAAGTTTGACATCATGGTCGACTATGGGGCGACGGTGGAGGAAGACCACGTCGCCGAGGAGGCCACCGAGTCGCTCAAGCAGTTGTTCACGTTCAAGGACGACCAGTGGACCAAGTATCGCGCCGTTACGGACGTGGACGTGTCGCCGTTCTACCCGGAGCTCATGCTCGTGTCGTACACGGCGCGCGACTTTCTCGAGGAGGAGGAGAAGGAGCTACTCTCGGCATCCAAACAGTGGGACACGATGGCCAACTCGTCGGGCCTGTCCGACCTGTCGCGCACCACCGAGGGCGTGGTCATGCTGTGGTCGACGGCGCTGCCGACGCGTCCAGAGTACCGTTTCACATGCCACTCGCAAGTCACGAGCGCGTGCTTCAACCCGTTTGATCGCAACATTGTCTTTGGCGGCACGTACTCGGGCCAGATCGTCGTGTGGGACACGCGAGCCAAGAGCGCGCCCGTGCAGAAGACGTCGCTCTCGTCGGGCAGCCACACGCACCCGATCTACTCGATGGCTGTGGTCGGTACCAAGAGCGCGTATCAGTAAGTGTTGGCAGGAAGAACGAATTGGTAGACGAAGCGTCTGCCTCGTTGCTGACGGAGAGTGATTGACTGTGCTTCTGTGTAGCCTCGTGTCGGCGAGTACGGATGGACGCGTGTGCGTGTGGGACGTTGACCAGCTGCAGCAGCCGCTGGAAATACTCGATCTGCGCATCTCGATGTCGATTGTGTCCAACTACTCGTCTGCAAACATCTCGGCCGACAAAAAAATGGAGGCGTCCATCACGACATTCGCCGTCCACCGCAAGGAGAACAAGCAATTGTACATCGGTACCGAGGCGGGCAAGCTGTACACGACGCCTCTCGACTCGCAGAAGAGCAAGAGTGCTGCCGGTGCGACGGCAGCAGATGCTAGCGCGGGGATCGCCGACGCTGCTGGCGCCGAGAAGAGCGCGACCCCGCGCGCCGGGGCAGTCAGCGCCAACATCGCGTCGCGCGAAGTTGTCGTGACCGCCTTTTCCAAGGAGAACACGCACTTCGGGCCCGTCACATCGATGCACCTGAATCCGCTGCTGCCAGTGCACCGTGACGGCTTGCTCTTGACGGCGTCGCTCGATTCGACCGTTAAGCTCTGGAGCACAGAGCACCCTCACAGTCCAATCTTCTCCTTCGAGCCGTCCACTGAATACGTGTGTGACGTCCGATGGTCGCCAGTCCACCCCGCGCTCTTCGCTGTCGTCGATGGAGCCGGTGTGATTAGCTTCTGGAACATCATTAAGGACATCGAAGTGCCCGCCCTAGAGGCCAAGATCACCGACAAGGCTCTCAACAAGGTGCGCTGGACGCCTGACGGCAAGAGCGTCATTATCGGCGACGCGAGCGGCAGCACGCTCGTGTACGAAGTGCCGTCTGAGGTAAGGTGTATGCGCGCTCTTTCGATCAGGTTTGCCTCTATGCCCAACGTCTCTTGCTGTCACGTTCCAGGTCACTCAGCCGCAGGCGGACGATCTGTCCTTGCTCGAGAACAAGGTGACGGCCACTGTGCTCGCAGGCGGACTCGCCAAGCCGTAGCATTTTTCTTCTTCAGTGTTAGACCGTCAAAATTGGTTGCTTCATTCACCTTGAGTACTGACTGTTATAGCTAGTGCAGCCGAACTCACGAAACCCGATTGGGAAGCGAAACCTCACTCGTCGTACACTGTGCGCGGGCGCACATTCGAGCCGTTGCGCTCCTGGCACCACATACTGAAAGCCTCACGGACTGGCACGACCTGCGTACACGGCAAGCTTTGGTCAGTTCACAAGCACCGATCGAGGTTTCGTCAGTCCACCTACCAAGTGTTTTTGCTTGACGAATACGCGAATCGACAGATCCTGGAAGCTTCGAGGGCAGTACATCCCGTACGATTCCGGCTCAAGTCGATAACACTTGGACGCCGCATGAGACGCCTTGGCATAAAAGCGCACGTGCTGGATGGGATCGTTCGCGCCCTTGCCGAAATGGATCTTGGCAAACTCGACAATCACGTTGTCGCTCTCCTCGACAAGCAAGCGATCTGGAGATGCACTCAGTAGCTCGTTCAGGATGCGATCCTCTGAGAGTCTCTTGGAATGGCCTGTGACCACTGTTGACCCGACATAGTCGTAGCAAGCGCGCGAGATCATCCGCTGGCGGATGGCACGCGCTTCACGTAGCTCTTCACTGTCGCTCTCTTCGATTCGAGCGAGGATGCGGTCGTCCAAGTGTTGGTACGCTCCGACGTGATGCACGATCTCGGACATGCGACGGTTCTTGATGAGGATGTGGTCGTTCGCAGCGAGCAGCACGTCGCACAGCATGTACTCGGCCGCCCGGACGTGCTTGTGCTGGTACACAGTCTGGTGAAGCTCGAATCGAGTGCGGAACGCCTGCATCACTTGGCCAACAAGCTTTTCTGGGAAGCAGATCGCTAGTCCTTCCTCCGGGTCATCACGGTCCACGAGCACGCGGGCGTTGCGGATGAGAATGTCAACGTCGCACGATGCCTTGGCGCCGGTCTGTCGCGCGTCACGCATGAAGTAGTCCAGCTTGTCGACGTCAAGGCCACTCTTCGCGTTGTTCACGAAGTCATAAAGGAATTGCTCGTCCCGTCCCGTGCGGCCGCGCAGTTTGTTGCTGCCAGGCAACGGCCCGCCGTAGATCAGCTCCTTGATGAACACGACATCGATCTCCTCCAGCCCGAACGCCGCAACGTCGATCTCGTTGGCGCGCAGCAAGTGGTCGAACATGTCGAGTGATCCCTGTTCGTGGGTCCAGCGGAACGTCTCGTCCACGAGCTGGCGGCGCCGCAACTGCTTCACGTAGATGCCGTCAAACACGTGGCTGAACGGGCCGTGGCCCAGATCGTGGCAGAGGCCGGCGATCTTGATGCACAACACGTCACGCATCGTGATCCCCAGGTACGGTTGGTGCTCGCGGATGCTCAAGACCATTTCTTCGGCGAGGTGCGCGACGCCGAGGCAGTGCTCGAATCTTGTGTGGGTCGCGCCAATGTACACGCTCGACGCCGCGCCGAGCTGGTGGAGATTGCGCAGCCGCTGGAACTGCATATATATATATATATATATTGGGTGATGCATATCAGTTGATACAACTCTCTCTCCATAGAGTGAGGGGGCGAGGCCATGGACGCACCTGCAACGTATCGATGATGCGCCAGCAAATCGGCTCAAACGTGATGATGCCATGGACGCTGTCCTTGACCTGTCGCCACCACCACCCATACGTACACATCTCGTCAGTTCCATCCATACCCCTAGCATTATCCTGCAGCGGTCGACTATGTGATTCGTACATCCTTAGTCGTATGCAGCAGCAACGCCGGCGTGACGTCGCGAATCTTCAGCGCTTCCTCGCCTTCCATCGCCGGGACCACTGCTTTCGCCACCGCGCGGTCAGTTCGCGCCACACCCAGGCGCATCGACGCCGCGCGCGCCACATGGGCCGCCGCCGTCGCTGCGGCGTCCTCCTGGGACGACATCATATCCACATCGGTCACACTACCATCCGCGCCGCGGCCCGCGTCATCTTCCTCGTCTTGGGAACCCCATTTCGTGGCTTCCACCGCGCCGATCACGTGCAAATCGCGCCCATGCGCGGAGAGAAGGTCACTCTCCCCCGCAGCGGCCTTGGCGCGCTTCACGAGCGGCTTCTGCTGCCGGGAAAACGCCGACAAGATCGACTCTTGCTTCTGTCGCTTCATTATGGAAGAGGGGAGGTTTCCGTTTCCGTCACTGAAACAACGCAACGTCGCTTGGTTTCAATTTGAATTTCTCGAGTGTTGTACGTAAGTACGCACGCGAACTTAGCGACTAGCAATGTTTCTTTCAAAAGTACCGTCATGTCCCAAATAAGTGAGCTCCGTGCCGGTTTTAGGAGAGAACGCTTCCGCGCTTTTTGCCGCCCATGATGGACGTTCAAACAGAGGACGGATCACTCCAGCACACGGCGACGACGGCGAGACCGCTGCGTGGAGCCGCGATATCTCAGCCGACAGCGCGCTCCACGCGTCGTGGAGTAGCTCATTAGATAAAGCGATGGCGAATCTACCATCGTACGCGGAGGATGTGACGGGATCGGTCGATATCCGCAGCTACGGCGAGTTGCAAGCGAGGCTGCGCGCCATGCAGTACACGGACCCGGTCGGCGTGGACAGCGTGCCGCTCGTCAAGAAGCTGCTGGGCGACGTCGTGCGCGTCACCGAGAAGAATGACGCGCTCGAGAGAGAGCTGGAGCGCGCGCAGCGTGAGGCCATCGAGCTCTCGCAGATCATTCTGCCGCTGCGCAAGGAGAACGCCAAGCTCACACGCGAGAACAACAGCGTACGTCTGTCTCTCTGTGTGGGTTGAACATATCACAGCCACTCACCTCGCTGTGGATGGTGTGGACTGCGCAGCTCCACTTGGAGATCATCCACCAGGAGGAGTCGGTGAGCGAGCGCGAGCGGCAGTGCGAGCTGCAGGTCGAGCAGCTCAAAGACGAGGTCTCGCGGCTCCAGTTTGTGTCCACGCAGCGCGCGCAGGCACTGAGCCAGAAGGACCACGAGGTCGCCAAGCTCCACGCGCAGCTCGAACGGCTGCTCGCGGTCGGCGGCGGCACGCGCAGCCAGCAGCCGATGATGGAGATGCGTGGCACGCGCCTGTCGCAGTCGCACTCGGCGGTGCCCCGCGGAGACAGGCCGGCGGGGGCGATGATGAACGTGAGTCTGATGGACAAGTCGGCGGTCGAAGACGAGACGATCATCTCGGAGCTGCAGTCCCAGCTGAACGAGCTCACGAGGGAGCTCGCGGCGGCCAAGCAGACGCGCGAGTCGCTGAGCGAGAAGCTGCGGCACCGCGAGCAGGAAATCGAGCGGCTCTCGAAGCTGACGGTGGACCGAGTGGCGCGGAATGGTGACGGTGGTGCCGCATCGATGGCGGTCGATGACGAGACGAGCGAGCTGCAGATCGAGCAGCTCAGCGCGCAGGTGGATTTGCTGAATAGCCAGGTCGCCAAGTACGAGAGCCGTCTCAAGAGCGCGAACGAGCAGATCCGACGCACCACGGCCGCGGAGCAGAAGCTGCGCCACGCGGAGACGCTCAACGACCAGATCCAGCAGGAGCTGAACGCGCTGCAGTCCCGATATCTCGTGCTGGAAGAAGAGAATGTGCGACTCAGCCGAGCAAGCCACGGTGGGTCACAGGCGAAGGTGGCCGAGTCGGTGTCGGTGTCGGCGAAGGAGCCGGACGGGGAGGACGACGATGGCCATGCACTGAAAGAGCAGGTGAAGACGCTGTCGGCTCAGAACGAGCGGCTCGAGGAGGCGCTGCGCGCGACCCACTACGACAAAGTGTCGTTCACGAACGCGCTGTCCAACGCCAACTCGCACAACCGCGTGCTCACGACAGACCTCGAGCGATCCGAATCCAAGGCGAAAGAAGTGAGCTCCAACTACAGCAAGACGCAGCAGATGCTCGTGGACGCCAATGCGCGACTGGAGGTCCAAGGCCGCGAGCTGGACGTTCTGCGCGACTCTCTCCAGCAAGCCGAGCAGACGCGCGCGATGGAGAGCGAGAAGAACGCCGCGCTCCACCGTGAGTTGCGGGCGATGGACAAGGTGCTCCACCAGCGAGACGAGGAGTGCCGCATGCTGAACCACGAGCTGTCGATCCAGAAGCGGGAGCTGGACCGAGTCACCGCTCGGCTTGACGCGCTGAAGCGCTCAGTTGAGAATGACGACAGCGCAGACGCTCCGAGTGAGGAGAAGGGCAACCAAAAGAAAGCGCTGTACGCGCAAGAGATGAAGTGGCTGGAGGACGAACGCCACGAGCTGCGGCAGAGTCGCGAGGAGCTCATGTCCAAGGTCATGAAGCTGGAGGAGGATCTGCAGACCACGAAGATGGACTTGCAGGCGACGCAGCTCGAACGCGACGACCTCGCAAGCAAACTGATCGTGGCCACGAAGAGTGAGCAGAACACGCAGCAACTGCTAGACATGAAGAAGCAAGATGGACAAAGCATCCAGCGCGATTTGCTGCAATGGAAGGAGCGGGCTCAACGCGTCGAGGACGAGCTCTCCCAAGCGAAAGTCTTACTCCAGCGTGCGGACGACGTCGAGAACGAGAAGATCCGTATCCAGAACGAACTGCTAGAGGTCAGACGTCGCGTCGAGGAGCTGCGGGACGAGAATGCGAGCTTGACGAACAGCTTTGAGAACAGCGATCGGCAAGCCAAGCGGCTCCAGGTGCAGCTCCAGCAGCTTCAACAAGATGTGACCGTGGCAGATAAGGCGAAGAACACGTTTGAGAAGGAGCTGCTTGAGCTGAAGCGCAGCTACGAGAGTGCGACGGTCGAACTGCGAAACGTTCGGCAGCTTTCGCAGCACTACCAGAGCGAGTATGAGAAGTTGCTGAGCGAGCTGCAGGCAAACCAGCAGTCGCTGACGTCGGAACAGTCGGCGCTCCAGAGCAGCCAGGTCCACATGAGCGATCTGAAGACCCAGATCCGGCAGCTGCAGAGCGAACTGTCGCTCAAGCAGAACACTCTCCACCAAGTGGAGACTCGGCTGGAGCAAGAGAAAGTCAACCACAAGACCGCGCAGAGCCAGCTCATGCTCGCCCAAGACGAGGTGCTGCAGCTGCGGGAAGTGAACCGATCGATGGGAATCAATCTCAAGCAGCTGCGAGACGATCTGAAGGCCAAGGACAAGTCTCTCACGGAGAAGACCGAGGCCGTCGAGAACCTCAAGCTGCTCATGGAGCAGATGGAGACCTCTCGTGATCAGATCATGTTCAAGCTCAAGCAGGAGCAGCAGCAATTGCAGCGCAGTCAACTGGACACGGAGGATTTGCACAGCCGTCTACGCGATGCCGAGCAACAGGGCCACATCTGGCAAAGCGAGATCGCGTCGTTGAAAAAGCTCACGCGCACGCTGGACGCGGAGAAAGACCACGTGCACGATCAGCTGGATCTGCTCACCGAGAAGTTCCATGAATTGAGCGAGCAGAATGAGCGGTTACAACGTGAAGCGCGCGAGGGCGACTCGTCTGTGCGAACACACCAAGAACGGATGGCGCAGATGGTGGAGCAGCTTCGCAGTGCAGAAAGCAAGGGCAAGGAACTCGAGCAGCGCACCCATCAGTTGGAGCACGAGCTCGAGAGCCTTCGCCACGCGAAGGCCATGAGCGACGCTGAGCTTCGTGCTCTGGCGCAGGATCTGGAGAACATGACCATCGAGAACCAGGCACTGAGTGAAGAGTGCACGCGGCTGCAGTTCACGGCGCAGCGCGGCGACCAGTCGACGTCCACGCTCAAGAGCAAGATCCGCGAGGTGGAGAAGGAGCGAGACATCCTCAACGTCGAGCTGGAGGATCTGCAGCAAAACTATCGGGCGTTGATTCAAGAGAGTGAGGGCAACCAGAAGGCACTCGCACAGGCAGGAGCTTTGGGTGATGAGCTCACGGCAGCCAATGAATCGCTTCGTGGGCAGCTCAACTCGCTGACAAACGAGATCGATGTGCTGCGGCAGAAAAATGCGACGCTGTCGACGGAGTGCTCAGCGTACCGCGATCAGATCAGCTTCCTGACAGAGAAGCTGCGCACGAACGAGGATCTGCTGAGTGAAGCCGACCACAAGTACGAGCGACTGCGCCACGAATTCGACGCGCAGAAGCAGGTTGCTCAAGAGATCTCGGCACAGCGGTACGGTGCGCAGGCCCAGAATGCTGCGGTCTCGCAACGCATCGTCCACCTCGAGGCCAAGGCGAGTAACGCGCAGTTCGAGATCAAATCGCTCCAGGAAAAGTTGCAGGCAGAGGGAACCCAGCGCCGCAGTCTCGAGGATCTCGTTGTGACTCTGCGTCAGAAGATTGCGGCGAACGATGCGACCATCGAGCGCCTCGAGGAGCAGCGCGACGCAATGGCGCAGGAGATCCGATCGACCCACCAGCGGCTTGTTGTCGCCGACGCGATGGACATGTCAGAGCTGTCGCACTCACCGACGTCGCGCGTCTCTCTCTCTCGAGCATCAGCAGCCACCGCGGACCAGTCGAAGAACGACGGCAGTTCGATTGAGTCGGACGACAACGAGAGCAAGAGCGGACGGCGACATGCGAGCGGATCGTCATCGTCGATTCTTCCCATGCGGGCACTCGAGATGGCACAGATGAAGTGCCAAGAACTGGAAGACCGACTGGCGAAGCAGGACGACACCATCCAGGTGAGTAGCGATCTTGTTTCTTAATTCTCTCCGGATTGGGATATGACTGACGTTCTGTCCGCTCACGAATAATTGTTACGCAGCAACTGGAGCGTTCTCGAAGCAAGTTCAAACGGTTCGCCGCCAAGTACGAGCGCGAAATCGAATCGGTGGGTGCTGCTGTTTTCTGTTCACGTGGTCATCCAGCGTACTGAACTGGTTTCTGTACCACACTACGATAGCGAGATCGAGTCATCGACGAGCTCAAGAGCTCAAACGCCTCGTCGGCGTACCCGTCGCCTCTGTCCGCTGCTACGTCCGGAGTTGGCCGTTCGCCTCCGCGCGACGCTCGCTCGTCGTCCTCTTCCTCATCCGGCGGATCTGCACGAGAGGCCTCGCGCGCGACGGAGACGACTCGACGTCGCTCAACCCATCGAGAGAGCTCAGCGTCATCTTCGGCAGCGAGATAACAACGAGGTGCTGTGATTTGTAATATTTGCCTTCGAGAGTTGAGTATTGGCATCGTCTCCACGGTCGCTTCCTCTCTTCCTCCGCAAGCGTCGACGTCAGACAGAGTGGCATGCAACGAGGACTCACCGAGACGCATAATCCGTCCAAGTGTGGTTTCCGCTGTCCGTCCAAGCCCGTCGTCGCCGCCAGCATGGTCGACGCGAACGATACGCGCTGAGGCGCGTGTGGCGTGTCAGTGCACAGAGATGGCGTTTGCGTGGTCACTGATGCTGCTGTTGTAGCAGAGGGCGGGAGCGGACGGCGCATACATCGGCTGCGACTCGATGCATATCGGGTCCGGGTTGAGCGTACCATGACGCTGCAACGCGACTCGAAGGAGGCGCGGTTCATATAGAATACTGACTGGGGGGTACAGAGACCTATCGTGGGTACCTGCTCCGCAGTGTGAAGGAAGCTGCTCGTGGTCTCAATTGCCTTTTGTTGCAAGTCGATCTCTCACAATCTACGCGATCAACACGCTCGCGTTCTCCAGGTCGCTGCCCATCTTTGCAGGTGGCGCTATCGTGGATCCGCCTGACAGGCTCGTTTAGGCTGAGAGCTGAACCCTCGTGCTTTGCACTGTAGAACTGCAACTCACCCAACGGGGCTCGAGAACGTCTCGGCCCCGCGCGGCTTGCGAAGCACGGGATTCCGTGAGCAGCCTCCGAAGACAGCGGAGTTGCTTAAAGCGCAGAGGCGAAGGCAGTCTTAGCGACTCGAGAGATGATCGCTGCACTGGTATGTGAGACCAGGAACCTGGCTGCGAGTGTCCAATGAAGAACTGGTGTATAATCGGGTCTCCTCTGTTTTAGCGCCAGGCTGTGCACTGTTCAACTCGCAGATCCTTCGATTGTCAAGGACCGCGCCACTGCTCATCACAGCGACGGCCCGCGAATCGCTCAGCAGGACGACGGCGCTAGGACGATTCGCCGCTTCAAATGCAAGGCGAGCGCGGGAATCTCTTCTGGACAGTCCGCGAGGAAATCGGGTCGTGCGTTCTGCTCGCTGACCGCCACCGCGATCCTCGCGGTCGATGGTTCGTTGATGACCTCCTTTGTGCCTCTCACTGAGCAGCACGTTTGTCACCTTGAGATCGCGGTGGATGGTCGGTGGCGAGAAGCTGTGCAGGTACACGAGCGCCTCAGCGAGACAAGCGGTGGCGGGGAGCAGCCTCACACTTGCTCGATGTTCGACGGGAACGTGACACCGACGACGTGGTGAGTGGTGTTGGCAAACAGATCGCGAGTCCGCCGATAGCACCCAAGACGGATAGGACAGTTCTTGAACACCATTGACGTGTTGAAGCATCAGACTCACCAAACGTAACCCGCCTGATAAAATACCAATGTCCCCCCCCACAAATCTCATTTCTCATCCATCTACCGAGTCCTGACACGAGCAAACTAAAGGACGTGGGGCGATCCCGCGACTGTGCATACGTGCCATTGCCTTGAGTCATCTCCTCCTCTCCGTCGGTGGACTACATGTTCGCCTCGGCGCCTGTGGGGATCTCGCGGCGCTGCTGCTGAGGCGGCTCCAAGTCCACGGGCACGACGGCGGCCTCGCCGCCTCCACCTCCACCGTTGGTTCTGCTGGCCGACGAGCCGTTGGCGAATTCCTCGGAGGTCTTGGACGCCTTGCGGCGCAGGCGGCGCATCTTCTTGGACTCGGGCATGCGTAGCGCTGTGCCGCAGTGGCGACAAAAATTGGCGTCGTCCTGGTGGAGCTTGCGGTAGCAGCGCGGGCACTCGCAGTTGAGCCGCAGCGCCTCCTCCTCGGTCTGCGTGTTGAGCACGAGCGGGCAGGCGATGACGCCGTAACCCGAGAACATGACGACGGCCGCGAGCAGGCGCCCGGGCACGGTCTGCGGCGCGATGTCGCCGTAGCCGACCGTGGTCAGCGTGACCACGGCCCAGTAGAGGCTCACGGGGATGTTGGTGAAGCCGTTGTGCTCGCCCTCGATCAGGTACATGGCGCAGCCGATGACGATGATCATGGAGAAGACAAAGAACATGAACACGGCGACGCGCAGCTTGTTGGCGTTGATGTTGTCCTTGAGCGCGCTCGCGGCGTCGACAAAGCGCACGAGCCGCAGCACGCGGAAGACGCGGATCACGCGGAAAATGCGGAGCGTCGCGAGGTCCGCGAGCGGCCGCGCCGGCGGGAAGATGAGCGCTGCGAGGGAGTGGAGGCAAGCGAAGAGCGGTTAGTGCGCTGGGAGACGGCAGCCCCGTCCGTGGGTACGTACTGACAAAGGTGGGCACGATGGACGAGATGTCGACGACGCCCATGGCGCTGCAGATATAGTCGCGGGGTCGGCGCAGACACCAGACGCGCAGCACGTACTCGATGGAGAACACGATCGTGAAGAAGATCTCAAAACCGTAGATGACCTCGCCGTACTCGGCGCGGATCGCGTGGACGCTGTCGATCACGGCTGTACAACAGTCGCAGTTAGTATCCCGACAGGGTGAGATCTCCAAGGCCTGCAACCACCGCACCGAGGAAGACGCTGGTCGCGATCATGAGCAGCAGCACGATACCGGCGATCTGGCCCTTGCTCGTGCTGCTGCCGAAGAGCGTCTCGTGGACGAGCTTGTAGTACTTGCCGTCGCGCGCCTCGCCCACGTCGTCCTGCTCGAGGTCGACCGCCATGATCTCCTTGAGGTTCTCCTTGAGCTCGTCGGGTAGGTCGAGATCGAGCCGCGTCCACGTCTCTTTGATCGCCGAGTTGGGCAGCCGCAGGATCTGCATCGCGCGTGAGCGCATAGTCGCGTGGCCGTCGGCGTCGTCGTCGTCGGCCGCGTCGATCGCCGTCGAGCGGATCGGGAACCGGAAGAAGCTGCCGGGTGTCTTCTTGCCGGGGCTGCCCGCGAGGCTCGGCGGTACCACCGCCGGGTCATGGGCCGTGGGTGTGGCGCCACGGATCTCGATCTCGACTTCCTCGTCGTCGTCGATGGACGAAACCTCTCGCTGCTTGCTGCTCATGCTGTGGGTGGCGTTGACTCGACTGGCTGGCGGTGGCGTGAGGCCCCGGAAGAAACTCGAATACAGCCTCCCACCCACGAGACTCACTCGCGCATTGATGGGGGGGGGGGG